>NDGM011183180.1:0-12501 GCA_002564305.1 Octomys mimax | reverse complement strand
CCTACTACTCAAAGGGCAACTCTAAAGTGGCAGAAAAAAGATCCCCCGAGACAAAAAACCAAGAGGACCCCAGCCTGGTGGCCCGACCTTCGACCTTCGTGGGGACAAATTCAGCCTGGAATTCCTTTAAAGCAGAGCTGGCACTCAGAGATGGGTGCAGGACAGAGATAGGGAGCTGTGCCCAGGTATGCTTAGCCCAGCAACGTGCAGCCTGAGGCTTAGCCAGCGGAGAGAACTGAGTTTCTCTTCTAGTGCTCAGTGTCTTTAAACCTCTGCTACTGCTACTAAAAGTGGGAGCAACCTGTCACCGCTTCCCGGAGTGAGGGTGGGACTAGATGTGGAGAAAAGATGCCTTGCAGTTGGCACCTCTTGCTTCCCCTAGAGAAGAAGAACAGCCCAGAGGCACAGGCAGGGCGGGGCACGAGGACAGACACAGCCCTGCCTGTAGGGGCCAGGCCTGGGCACCTGTGCTCTCAGGGGTAGCCTTCTGAAGGGCAGCTCTTTAAAAGCACTCTGAGCAGGGACCCAAAGCAAAGCAGCCTGTGTCCTGCTGATACGGAACTGCTCCTGTAGCTCAGGTTTTCCTCTCCCCATCCTCAGCAGCTAAGGGTGAGTGGCCTGGTTCTGGAGGCTGCGGCCAGCTCTGTTTGGGCGAATCCATCCCTTGTGACCTGTGATGGCCTCTTTCGGGGGCTGTTGGTAGACAAAAGTGGAGACCTCTGGAGAGCAGCTTGTGGGGGGCAGCTGAGGTCTCAGGGAAGAGTGCAGCACCAGGGTGGTGCCTGAATGCTAAAGGAAAGATCCCCCAGAGCCTGCTTAGGAGTTGGGGAAACCCATGGCTCCTGGGCCCTTGGTGCCTTTCCCAAGGCTGCTGTCTCTTGTCTGTTCTCCTTTGGACCTGGGTTCAGGCTGTACCCTGCCAAGACCAGAACTGTGATGATCCGGGAGAGGAAAAGCAAGAGGATCAGTCAGGAGTAGCTTTGGGATGTGCGCTCTTCTGTGATTTCGGAGAGAGGCTGTGTCCTGAGAAGGCACAGGTCCCTGCCCTGAACTGCAGCAGCCCCTTGTGCCTTGTGTGAGACATCCCCAGCTGCCTGGCTGCCATGAGCTGAGCCTGGAGGTGGGATTATGTGTGTGTGTGTGTGTGTGTGTACGCATGCACGGGGGTATGCAGGGGCCACTTGAGACAGACTCAACACACTGGTCCTCAAAGCTTCATGGCTGGTGACTCTGGAACAAGAATGGTAGTGCTTTTGAGTGACAATGGCGATTGTCATTTGCCTTTTATTCTTTGAAATTAAAATTTAATTTTCAATGCAGTGTCATACCTTCTCATACTTTACACTAGTTTCTGTGTACATACTTGGGCATGGAGAGTTTTGAGGGTCCTGGAATACAATTTGTTACTGAGGATAAACTTGATAATGAGAAAAGACTCCAAAGATAGCTTCTGTTGCAGGACAGGCAATTGTTCTTTTTCCAGGAAAGTGATTCTATATCTTGCATCACTCACATTAAACTTGTTAATTCCTAGACCAATAAATTGTTCCTCATTTCTGTCAGGTTTACTGATGGGGCAAATTAGTTTAGTGCTGTTGTTTAGGCATGTTGTGCATTAAATCCACCTGGCCATTTTAGTCACAGTGTGCCAGTGTGCCCTCCAGCTGCAACCTCTCACCCTGCCTTCCTTAGACACTTTCCTTGCTCATCTCCCAATCTGCTAGGGAAGATCAGCCATGCTTGTGTGCGTGCGTGCATGTCTGTGTGCACACATTAATTAAAAACATTCACTTAATTGTGATTCCAGTGTTAGACTTTCTCTTCTAAAATATTAATAAAATACAAAACTTGGTCATTTTTGTTCATCTGCTTTAAACATTATTTTGAACACACCTTGAGACAGTGACTCAGCTCTGTCTTTCAGTCTGGGTGGGTTTCTCCTGCTCAGGCAGCCCTCAGGAGTGACCCAGGGACACTTAAGGTGCAGATTAATATTGCGTTATGCATTCCTCTCCTTGCTGTGGTACAGCCGCTCCGGAGTCTGGCTGTAAGAAAAGTCAAGACAGAGAAAGCAATGTCAAAAAACACACAGAGCTCCCCAAAGGGAGGTCTTGCTACTAAGAGGCCTTGAAGTCCAAATATGCAACCAAGGGGAAGATGACCTCGTGGGGTACAAAGGCTGTGGGTCAGGAACTGAGATGAGCATGTGTAGGGGAGAAGACTTTGCTACTACTTGGGGCAATATCATATATGTAGAATTTTCCAGTTCAGTAATTTTACTTAAAAGCATAAACAAGCATTAGAAACAACTAAACAAGGAACATACAAAACACAGTTCACTCTTGATCACACAGGGCTTTCTTTCCCCCTTTTCTTCCCATGGAGCCAAGGACCATGATGGAAAACTCTGGGCAAGTTTTCCTTTGGTAAGAAACATCACTTCTAGGATCTAGTCTCAAGTTCTGGGGGCAGAGCATATGTCCAACATCTGCCCCAGAGACACTTAAGCCACCTTCTGTGAGGAATGTGTTCTTGCTGCACTGAGAAAATCTGCCTGGCTGAGGACAGGTGGGGGAAGAGGCTGTGTGAGGTATCAGGGGCGTGGCCTCTGTGCGGCCTGCAGCATCCTTCTTGGAAGCTGGAGAGGTCTGGGGACTGACTGTGGCTGCAGGAACTCTGCCCAGAACAGGCTTGCAACTCAGTTCCAACTTGGGGGCTTTTGCCCACTTCAGGATCAGAGCCACAGGCTCCATGGGCAGGGAGGGGCTGATGCAGAAGCTACTGGAGATGGGCAGGGGAGAGGGAGACAAGGAGCAGCCCGTCTCCATCCCCCTTGCTTCAGTCTCAGGGATCAATGTTTTCACTTCTTATCTGCAGCGCAGCTTGGCTTGATGGTGTGGCACCAAGTGGATGGTCCCTACAGGGTGCTGTGCTTTCCTAGGTGCCCCATGAACTGGGAGTTGTTTACTAGGTGATGAAGTGGGAGAAGGCAACAATCATCAACCACTTTGGCCTTGCAGGCTCCACTTGGTGCTTCTCCCTGCCCTTCCAGCTCAGTCACTACTGACCCTAGCCTCAGAGGTCCCCTCTTCTGGGGCCCAGCACTGCTGGGGTCTGCCCCATGGCCCTCCTCTTCAAAGGATTCACAGTCCCTTATGAAAGATCCTCAGAAAGTGCCTCCAGGCCAGCTCCCTCCTCCTTTTGGCGACTCCTGCCCCTCCTCCCTGTTCCTACCCAGCTGCAGCCAGGCCTCAGAGGAGAGGGTGTTCAGAGCTCTGAAGCCAGGCTCCCAAATGTGTTTCTTTTTCTCTGGGCTCCTACAGAGCTGGTCACCTGGATGGGCCAGGTGACCCATGGGAGTTGGCACTTTGGAACCGGGCAGGAATTTGGGGGGTATATGAAGGATGGGGGAAAGGATCAGAAGCAAATAACAAATAGTCTATCTGGACTTATTAGTCTGGTATTTCCAGGGTTTCCCAGCAGGCCTTAAGTCATGTTTCCTAGGACCTGCCTGCACCTACCTTGGAGAGCATTAGTCTAAATGTGTCACATATAGCATCCCTAGACCAAAATATATAAAGAAACAATTTGCCTATTTGTGGCTTAGCTCCTGGGTTCCAAGACCCTTGTTTTTAGATCTCAGTTGCTCTTCAGAATTCTGGAAGACGTTATCTGCTGTCAGCCTGCAGCCACACTGACCATCTCCTCAGGGGAACCCCTAACTTACAGATTCTGTTTCCCCCTTTCCTTTCTTAGGTACAACTGTGTGTCCGCCATGTGACAACGAATTGAAATCTGAGGCCATTATTGAGCATCTCTGTGCAAGCGAGTTTGGTAAGAAAGTATTCTTGGCTACCTCCAGAGGGTTTGAGATCCCCGTCTCCTGCCGGCTGGTGTCCCCAGGGACAGAGAGTTGTGGGCACAGAACTTGGCATTCTCCACCTCTGTCTTCTGAGGGCTGCCTGTTCCAGGCAGGTAGAAGACAGCTCAAACTGCTTCTGCCTTCTGCATGGGGGTGTGTCACTATACAGATTTGGAGGTTTTCTCTGAGGCTGGAATGGGGACAGCCAGGGAGGTACCAGGAAGCTGCAAGGTAGAGGGATGAGGTCAGCCACCCTAGCCTGCTCTCCTGAAACAAGGCAGACTTTCTGTGCCCACCCCTAGGTGTCAGCACAACTCTACCCAGGATTCAGTGGGTGATTATGGGGTGCTTTGCTGGGGGGGGGGGTGAGATTTCAGAGCTTGGAGGATCAGTGGAGGCCCCCAGGGCAGGTTCTTTGGACAATGCAAAGTGACTTTCCCAGGATGACTCAGTACGCTCTCTCTCCCTTCCCAGGTCACTCTGGGTTGAGATAGATTTCTAAACCAGCACTCTAGGGTCAAGGCTGGGCATGATTGGGGCCAGACCCCAGGGCCTTTCAGGGACAGTCTCCCACAGCTGGCCCTGTATGTATCTTCTCCTGGAGAGGTCAGTGAAGCAGGGTCCCTCCACCTCCCACCCTGTCTCTGCCTCCATCTCTCACGAGTTTGGAGAAGCAGTGTGCCAAAGGACAGGCCCAGCCTGATGCTGAACAAAGTGTTTTTCCTAATTCCTGCATTCTGTTCCAGAGGTTGAGTTTTTTACAGAGCTCTTACCAGGAAAAGCATAAAGGTAGGTAACAAGAGCCTTGCTGTCTGTGCACAAGCCCTCCTCTGAGTTCCTAATCCGCTGTGGTAAGTGTGCAGAGGGCTCTGTGCTGGTACACGGAGCGGCACACAGAAGTGGAAGGCAATTGTGTGCCAGTGCGTCTGCAGGCCATTTATGTACTTGCAGTCTGCAGTCGTGCACAGCTTATCAGAGGCAAATTTAGACCCTTTACCATTGAGAGCTGCATGAGAGTGGCATGTCTTGTGGTTTTTATTTCCACAGCAGGGTCCCTACATGCCTCCCTCATTCTTGGGGAAGGACAGGTAGTGGCACCTCTAAGAAAAGATGGTTTTCCTGTACATTTTGCTGCTCATGTTCAAGCCACACTCTTGTAGTCTTTTAAGTGGACTCACCGTTGTAGAGGGTGCCTGCCAGGATCCATGCTGTGTCTGATTGCCCTTCCATCGATTGAGTGCTACCCACACTGGCTCCTTCATCCAGGGCGGTGACCCGAGCTGAAAGGTCTCCTGCTGTACAGTGTCTCAGGTACACAGTGCCACATGATCTCAGCAACAAGCCTTTCATCCACAAAGATTCACTTGGTTCCTTCCCAAAGGTGCATTTGGACACAGGAAAAATAATGACATACATAAACTCTGAGGTATCCCGATAGGACTTTTACTATGTGGTGGGGCAGGAAAAATTGGCTTAGCAGTGGCTAGTATCTGACAGGACCCTTAGGGATAACGGAGGCTGCCACCCTCTTCAGGTATAGTAAATCACAATCACTTTTAGAAGCCGCCCTCCACCCCTATATTTTGTAAATCCATGGAATATTAGAGTAAACTCTGAAAGGTAAGATGTTAATAGTTATGTTTATGGGATTTCGTCAGGGAAGAGATTGGAAGGTGATAGAAGCTCCAAGATTGGGCACACAGAGATGGCTGGTGGGGTGCTGCCTTCCCAAAGATCTCAACATTCAGTGTACTTGGTAATTCGTGTGTGTATATCCATTCAGTGTTTATGCGGTGCAAGTCACTGTGCTAGGTGCTGTAATCCTAAGTTACCTCCGTAGACAATATGACAATTTAATTTTTAGATTTTTAAACTTCTGGATGAAACCCTGAGCAGTGATTTGCTAGAGGATCATGGAGCCAAGCAATCACAAAGCTGTGGGAACTCAAGGTCAAAGTTAGTGTTAAAGAGTTGAAAGAGAGTGGATCCCTGTCTTTGTGCTCAAAATCTGTCTGAAGCTCTCCAACCCCAAATTATCACAGGCGTTCTTGCTGCTCTCCCAGGTGATCACCAGAATTCTGCTACCCCGGACACAGGCTCTGATTAAGCTGGGCACTTGCCCGCTGCGTGGGCTAAAGAGGCAAGTCGGGTGAGAACAGGAATGTGGTGAGACTGATTTTGTATAAAGCAGGTGAAGGTTGCCTGTGGTGGACGCCCTTTCCTCACCACAGTAGGTGCCTGCCAGGCAATGTGCTGCAGATGGGGTGGAGGTTGGAAATAATTGGTCAGGTCACTGACTCGAGTGTTTACCTGTGTAGAATTGTGTTCCTTTAAGCCCAAGGTGATTTTCTTCTTCTCAGGGTTCACAGAACTTCTGAGTTTGTCTGGAACCTTCAAGGTCATTTTAGCAAGCCCTATCTATTAATAAATAAGTACTCTTGACTTTCCCAACTGGAGTCCTTTTAGTAAAAGCAAGAAGTTGCGCGGCTGGGGCTTTGCCACTGAGATGTTGATGTGTACAGCACAAGTAGCACAGATGCCAGATTGCTTTGATCAGGTTGGAGAGATTTTTCTTTTTGTTTCTGTTTATAACGTTCTTATGAAACAATAAATAGCATCCCTCCACAGGGGCTGAGCTTAGCTTTGCCCTTCTTAGCACCCTGGAGAATACAGCCTTGTTGAGAAACTTGTTTCCTACCTCATTTGATTTCATGTAAGTGAGGCAGTCAGCCACACTGATGGGATTCAGTTAGGAAACAAAGACATTTGACAATGTGAGCTGACACACAGCAGAGAAGAGAAGGACTGTCTGACTCCACACTCCAGGGATCAAACTTTGTGTTAAGCGGTCCTGACATCCTAGGGGGAAGACATCAGGTTGCTGGAAGGCTCTCTCTGAGCTCTGCAAACAAGCTCTGCATTTTCTGGGTCAGCACGCACACTCACCCTGCGGCCAAAGCATCCTTGGACTCCCGCAGGCTCGTGGAGCTGGGCATGCTCAGCCCACTACATTACCTTCTCCTCCAGCAATGCATTTATAACTCTTTTTGTCAGCTCTGCCTGGCCATTCGTCTCTCCACCCCTACACTGTATCTCCTCAGTTTAGAGCACATTTTTTCCCTCAATAGGGAAAAACATCAGCAGAAAAGCCTGTGTGCTGAAACTCAGGAATGCAGCTGGATCAGCCTGGATCAAGCACCAGATGTGGGAAGCCAAAAGTTAGATGGTGCGGTCTCTAAATTCAACATGGCGGCCAGCTTGCTTGCTGTGGCTCTATCCTGCTCAGGATGCGCTGCTCTGCTCTGTGTTCCCTGGGCTTTCCTTGCTAGATGACAGCAGGGTGCTGCACTTGCCCTTTGAGGAGCCTGGTGTAGCATCCACCAGCCTCCACACTAATGATCCAGCTGCTAACAACTCGGTGCCCACAGCCATCTTCCCTCAAGTCACTTTGTCCCAGGGATCCGAGGACCTGACTTGCAATCGCTGTGAGGTTGGAGTCCCCAACTCTGGTCATCTTCTTCTCCAGTAAATACCTTTAAGTTTTGCTGGCAGAAATTTGCATGATGATATCTAGCACTTTTGGTAAGATAGTTCCAAGCTTCCAATCTTTGAGATTTTTTTTTTTTTTTGCCTGAGAGTTCAGGTGGCAACTTCTTTAGCTTCCTCTGCTCCCCATCCTTTTGTTTGTTTGTTTATTTTATTTATTTATTTATTTATGGTTGTGAAGAATGACTTCTTTCCCTCTAAAAATTTTCCTGGCCTTCAAGAAGAATTTTTTGTTTGTTTGTTTATTTCTTTGTAAAGAGAAAAAATTGTGCTTTGCAATGCTAAAATTAGGCAAATAAGAAAGAGAAAGAAAATCCACTCACAGCAGTGGAAGTATTTCCTAGAAGAGCTGTTTTCTGAGGTTCTTGTACTCCATGCATCTGCTGTCTGACTCACACACCCCTCTTTTAAGGTGTCTTAGCCGGGCCTGTGAGAAGGCCATGCCCACTCTGCAGAGTGGCTTGCTGTCTTGCAAAAAGCAGGCTTAGCCTTTCTAAACCAATCCTTGGGTTTCTGCCTGAAGATGAGGAAGACTGGCTGCCAGCACACTCATTGCGGTGTCTGTAAGCTACCTGTGAGGGGAGCTGTGCCGGGTGCCACATTTCACCTCCCGTGAGATGCCTGGCAATTGTACAGTGCTGTATTCATTTTGTACCACTATAGAGAACACACTCCATGCTCAGAAGTGAGGAGAATCCCAGACCTCCAGTGGATAGAATAAGGTGTGTTAGTACTCACACAGTCCCTAGCACAGCATCTCATACACAGTTGGCATAAAAGAAAAGTTTGTCAGCTGATTGTATGAATGACAGGATGGTGACGATCTGAACACTGGATGTCTTTATTTATGAAGAAGAGGGCTTCTTTCCAAGCCAATATGTGCAAACTGTTATTGAATTCAAGCAAAACTACATACCCCATTTGGGGGTGATGATTTATGTGCATATTTTAAAAAGAGCCTTAATATTCAGAAATCTAGTTTGGTCAAAGTAGAATTAAATAGACCCTATAAAAGGGGCTGCTATCCTGGATTGGCAAGTTGAAAACCATTGGGTTCTATTTTCACCAAAGACCTTTAAAGCAGGTGCCATCCCTGGGTTGGTAAATGCTTGGAGTAGGTTGTGGTGATGTTTGCTGTGCCCAAAGACCTTCCTCCAGTGAACTGTCAATTTAACTGCGACAGATGAGCTCTTCTCATTCTAAATCTCTCTATGTTTGGGGATAGGTGGAACAGTACAGAGACCATGGTGGAACCAAAAGACTTCAAAGCCTTCCAGCTTGTAGGATGTTTCTAAGGCCAGTTACTTGCTCATCTGTAGCTCTCACACTGGAGCATTCCTGTGCCAGCCCAAACACGGGGGCCTGGCCCAAGAGTTGGGGGTGAGGTTGCCCATGGAAGAACCATGAAGAGAACCTGTAAGGAACCATCGTCTCTCTCTGTGCAGTGTATGGGACACTCTTCCTCTATGACTAATTTTTTTTTTGGCTGTAACTGTGGCTGGAAGATTCTTAGGTAGGCTCATTTCACTGAGCATAGCTTACTTCCACATCTTTAAACCAGTGGAGTGTGAGGTATGAGAAGGGAAATGGACATGCATGACCCTTGGATGAGGCATTGCATGCCCCAGAACTGAGTTCAAGTCTGTTCAGGTGCTGTATTGCTCATCTGAACTGATTTGTCATTGTGAAGATCTGCTGGGGAGGTCAGCCCATCTGTGCTCTCCTGCCGACAGGGCAGAGTGAGAACAGGGAGTGAGTCATCTAGTTGCCCACGGCTGCTGCACCTGGAGCCTGTACAGCTTTCCTGCGCAGCAGCACTTGCCTGGCAGCCAGTCCAGACTTTATTCCTCTTATGCCCATCATGTTTCCATCCTGCCAAGCCCAAGCCCACTGCTCCTGAACAGTGGCACCAGGTGTTCCTTCACTGTCATTTTGTGGAACTACCACAATTCTTGTGCCTCACACAGGGAAGGAGCTTGCCAATGTTGGATTCTTTCAGGGTAGAAAGGCAGGCAGAACAGCACATTGGAAGGAACCCAGGCTGTGGGCCAGACAGACCTCAGTAAATCCCAGCTCTTCATGATGAGCAGCCAGGAGAGAGTCTCCAAACCTTCCTAAGCCTGGCTCCCAACCTGCAAAATATGGGTGGTAATTTCAGCGTGCTGTAGGAAGAAGTGCATTAGTTAAGAAGATGAGTTAATTAATTAATTCAAGCTCCTGGAGTGTGATAGCTGTTCAACTTGTAATAGTCTCCTCTTATTGGAAAGAATTATTGCAAGGTGAAATTTAGCCTAGGAAGCAGGATGCTAGCACTAGTGGAATCAGCTTGTTTGGCAAAACACAATTTAAGAAGGGAAATGGAATTCTCTGGTTAACAGAGGATTATATTGAAGACAGCTTTTAAAATACCAATTTGGAAAAGCTCCATGCAGCTTCAAGTTACTCTAGTTAATAAGAACAAATCAAAGAAACAAACAAACAACACCCTTCCTCCCAGCCTCAAATCCTGTCTGTACTAGATGGGAAGCAGATCTAAAGTTTAGTTAGATGACACTGTTAAGTAGGCCTAAGATGATTAGGGCCGAATCTCCCCAGCTTTGGGGGCACACCCACTGAGGCTCTCCTCTGTATGCTTTTGAGAAATCTCATACCTAATATAGTCTACTCATAACTTATTGGTGTCTGTTTCAAGAGCTTTTGAGGCCCTTTTGTGTTGCTCCCCCTCCCCCTTTTCTCAAGCAGTACCTCCAGGCAGATTTCCTTTAATTTCCAACAGCTGCCTTGTGATATTCACTCCCTTTAACTAAAAAAAAAGGGGGGGGGCTATATTCAGAGGCAAAGGACCNTTAACTAAAAAAAAAAGGGGGGGCTATATTCAGAGGCAAAGGACCATTTAAATATTGATAGGTTTCACCCAGTTTTGCAGAAATGAGCCCGAAGCTCCAATCTGTATTTTTTTTAAAAAGAGAACAAATGGCCAAAGAAATGTCAGACCCTTGCCCTGCCCCAACCTGCTTAGAACAGCCAATTAAACGTGCATTAGCTTTGGAAGGCTTCTCAAAGGCCTATAGATTGGGCTTGAAATCTTTGTTTAGTCTTTCAGGAACACTGTCACACGGATGATTTATCAAAGAAAGTTGTTTATCTGGCAGTAAAATAAACTCTGGGCCTGTTCAGACTAAGATTTCCCGTGCATTTCTACCAAGGTAAACACTGGTAACTGGCAGGTTGCAGATTCCGTGTGAAAGCCAGACACATACAATAAATATTTGAACTACGGCTTTGCCATGTAAGACGCCTTGCTTGTCACTAGCACTGTCACTCCTGACATGCCCGACAGGACCTGGCACTGCAGCCAGGCCAGCTGCGTGGACTGACACCTCTGGTGTCTGCAGGAGCCTGAGCCTTCCTGGATCTGAGAGCCACTTTAGTGCTGGCACCAGGCAACTTCCTGGTTCAGAGAGGCGAGCCTCGGACAGCATCCCTCAGCATCACGCCAACTGCTGGTGGCAGTTCCAAAGGAAGTAGACTGAAGTAGCCAACTTAGATTTCTTTGAAAATAGACATTGGTTGAGTCCAACTAGGGAGCACTGGTTGAGGTGAGTGCCTCGGGAGCTGGGGCAGGGGAATGGAGATAGGGAAAGAGATCCCCTTCTGGGTTCTGCTGAGTTTGAACAGTTGTGGCAGAAGAGCCCTAGAGATGTTTCCACAGGGTCTGCTGCTGGGCCTGTCGGTGGTTTCAAGAGGTCTGTGCAGGACAGGAGAGGGCAGAGGGAGCTCTGTGTTGCAGATGTGGGTGCCTCGCCATGCTTTGGGGGAACAGATGCACATGGGACAGAGGGGAATAGAGCTCTACAGCTGTTCCAGAGGAAGGCCTTGTGCTGAGCATGGTGCATTTCCGTGAGAGACTTGAGGGTTATGAGCTGCTTGCTCTCCAGCAATCTGGGTGCTGGAGCTTCAGGCTCATGCTTGCTTGGGGGTCCTTACTGCAGGCCTGAGTTGAAAGGTTTCTGTGGCTGTGCCTCTGACATGGATCCCATCTTTATCCTGACCCCGGTAGGGCAGAGGTGGCATCTGTGGTGGTAAGGGAGGTTTTGGTGATGTGTTCATAGGCTGCTGGCTGCACTCACATCTGGGTTTTGGGAGTATAAGGTGCCTGAACCAGTGCTACAGAGAGGTCTTGGGCATGGGCAGCAGGGCTCTTTCTGGCTTTCAGGGTTGGTGTGCAGGTAACGCTGTACATGCTCCCTGCCTTGCAGCTGTTGGAGGGACTAAAGGAGTATATTCTACAAGACAGGAATTAACGGAAATCATTTACAAATTCTGGAAGGATGTGTGCAAGTTGTAAAGATGCTGAAACATTAGATTGGCAGGGACGAGAATGAGAAGCCAGCTTCCCTCTAAGATGCTCATTCAGGCAGGATTAAGGGGGTTGCTCTCCCTTGTCCTTTCTGGTCTTCCCCTCAGCCTCTCTGTGGGGCACTTCCTGTAGGGCTTCTCAGAGGTGTTCTCTTCTCAGTGAGTCCTTTGAAAATGAATTCACAGCAGTATCTGTGACTACATAGCCATTCAGCTTTGGGGAGTGGCTCCAGCCTAAGGAAATTCCTGCCTCAGTGTTAGGAGAGAGGTACAGAGAGCGCTGGCAGCCTGCAGGGTGCTGATGCTGCCAGTACTGGGCCACTCTGGTTGCAGAGTCTTTAGTCTTCAGACCAAATTTTCATTTGAAAATCTGTGTGTGTGTGTGTGTGTGTGTGTGTGTGTGTGTAAGGCACATGTATTCTCTTTTGACAACCTAAGCATCCACAGAGGACCTGAACACTTGTATATTGAGTTCAGGGGACAGTTGTTGGGTGTCTTCTGAATACATAGCCCCTGCTTAATCTTTTGGCCACATTCACTGACTTTTGGATTGTCACCTACTGTAGGTGTGCAGATAGGAGCATTTGTAGTGCTTTTTCCGAAGGCCTTGGAAGAAAGTCTTTATCATCAGAGCTAAGCAGGGTAGCTGCAGTGAAAAGCTTGGATCCTCCTTCTTCCTGCAGGGGCTGAACCCACCATAAGCCCTTTGCAAGGAAGGTAAAACCTTTGTTGGC
>NDGM011183173.1:0-15879 GCA_002564305.1 Octomys mimax | reverse complement strand
ATAAGTGCTTGCCTGGCAAGCGCAAGGGTCTGAGTTCAATCCCCGGTTCTGCAAAAAATAAGACAAAACAACCATTACAGCTGGAGGGTTCATATGCTGCTTACAAACATAAACAGGTTTAGAGAGCAATAATCTGAATACACTTCGGGACACCGCTACGTATGCATCTGTCTATAACTGCACATTCTACACGCACACATTTACACTCATGTACATGAACTGTGTGCTCAGCAAAGCTTGAAAAATGAACGTGTGTGCGTGTGTGTGTGTGTGTGTGTGTGTGTTGTGGCACTGGCCAGAACCCAGGCCCTTGCACATACGAGGCAAGCTGTACCTAGAGCCCTAGAATGTTGAAGAAAACCAGAAGTTCCTTCTTCAAAGACTAGTAAGCCAAGGAGACTGATATTTAAAACATGAAGTGAGAAAAAAGGGCAAATCAATTACATATGCAATATGAAAAATGAATATTGTGGCTATGGACCCATGGCAGAACAGGAAGAGGCATACGTGGGGGTGGAGGCAAGCAAAATGTGAGCGTAAATACAGATAAAACCATGCTGCAAGGACCGTAGGAACTCAAGTTATGCAGCAGAGGGACAGGGCGCACCCTGCTCTGCGCAGCCCGATGTCCCCAGCAGCCATGCACCAGCCCTCAGGGCACCGTGAGCTTAGCTAACACAACTTGGTCCAGAAGCTGCAAACAAGCAGCAGCTACCTCATTAGCTCCTTCCACGGGGCCACTAGAAGCGGTTTGCACACCAGGGACGGGGAGAAGCCACCGTGGACCCCTCACGCAGGGGCAGAACCCTGCTGGACTCCTGAGCTGTTGAAAGCAGCGCAGGAAGTAACTCGGCCTGATCAAGGACAAGATGGTCCCTGGGCGCGGAGCATGCCGGGAAGCAGGAAGCACTTGTTGCGGTTCTGTGCCTGGCTGGAGCTGGCACTCGGGCACCTGGCAGAGGAGACTTACGGATGGTTATGTGCAAGGCTCGGTCCCAGCCCTGCATCCAGTGATCTCCTGCACCCACCGCAGTGATTGCCATCGCTCCTGACACGACCCTGTCCTGTGCCTCTGTGCCTCTCCCCCAGGATGCAGGCTCTGCAGCAGTCATGGCTACTGGCTCCGCATGGGCCACCCTGGAACCGAGCCAGGTCAAAGATTGGAACACCGTGACACTGTCACGGCACCTCCCCACCCTGCAGAGCTCGGTGGCCCTGGCAGCAGTATCACTGGGAGGAGCAAGCTGGCTGCAAGAGCTTGCGGGGTGGAGCCAGCCGCAGGAGCACGTCACGGGCTCCTCTGCTTCTGGAAATCCCAGAAGGGCAGCAGGTTGCCGGAAGGACTCAGCAAGGTCGGTGGTAAAAGCACATGCACCGCATAACATGCAAAGCCTGCGAAGACCGCTCGCTCTCCAACCACAGCGGTAATCAGCTGTACAGCAATTCAAGACACCACTCAGCATGGACAAGAAACTACCTACCTGGGACCAAGTCTGGCCGCTGATTCCTGTCTTTCCACTCCTCCAAAGAACTTTTATTTATTTATTTGTCTTTTTGAGACAGGATTTCACTATGAAGTTCAGGCTGGCCTTGAATTCATTGTGTAGATCTGGCTGAACTTGAACTCACAGCAACCCTCCTGCCTCAGTTTCCTGAGTGCTTGGATTACAGGCAGTGCACGACCACACTCAACCCAGAGTTTCTACAGACCTGAGGAGGCCCGAACAAATTCAGACAGCAGAGGGTGGATGTGGCACTGCAGATGTCCTCTCCTAGTCCTTCCATGTGGGGCAGGTGTGGCCTGTTGGATGCCAGGCCGCAGGCGGCGGTTGGGGGAAGGAATTTGGTGTCCCTCCCAGGCTCAAGCCTGGACCAGTGAGCATAGACAGACCCTGGATGGCCAAGGGCAGGGGTAGAGCCTTGCTAGGATCAGAGGTCTGCAGGAGGAAGCCATGGAGCAAGAGTTTCAGCCAGAGGAGAGGCACAGGGGTGTCTGGACCCCAGGGGTGCTGCGGCTGGAGCGCCCCAGCTCTCAGTGCCTTGGTGCACGCCTGACCAGCAGTGCCACTCTTGGCCAACAGGGGGCACTCGAAGGCACCACCGAATGCCAGAGCCTCGCTGAGAAGAGTAACCCCGAGGTCCTGCGAGCCCCTCCTCCGTGCCACCCCCACTGCATCGTTTAGTGGGTTATAGAGGGCTGGGGGCAGCGGGCTGAGACCAGGGGAGCAGCCGCTGCGGTTGTGACGGGCTCCATGCTAGTCCTGATGGAGGACTGGCTGCCGCACCCCCCCCCCGCCCCCCGCGTCCCGCCCCTCCCCCTCTGGGCCCTCGGGGCTCGCAAGGTGAGGGCCTGCTGCCCCGCTCGCTGCCCTGGCTCTGGTTCCCTTGCAGGGTGACCTGGGGAAGGGCCCCTGCAGCCCCCACACCCCGCCCCACAGCGCCTCGGTGTCTGTTCCCCAGGCGCGGCCTCCTGGCTTTGGCTGACGTCATCAGAAGCCTCCTGAGATCCCTGCAAGTCCGCTGACCCCAGATGCAGGTAGAGCACCTTTGGGCCTCAGTTTCCCCATCTGCAACAGGAGGGTCCCCACAGCCAAGGGCCTGCCCTGGCCACGCCGCTGGACAGGCCCTGCTGGGATCTGTCTTGGCCACACAGGGGCAGCAGGACTGTCCTCGGGTGGGGAGCAGTGGCCCCAGACACGGAGGACAGACCAAGGTCAGAGGTGTCTGAGCGAGAAGATGGGCTCACCCTTGGCTGCCACAGCTGCGGAGCTGGGAGGGGCCCAGAGGGTCCAGCTGGGGACGCTGTCCGGATGCCTGGCACCAGAGATGGCGGTGCCGGGCTGTCCCCTACTCTGTGCCGTGTGCTCGGCCTTGCTGTGGCTGCAGCTGCTTTTACCACGTGCAGACTACCACGAGCCCTCAGGCCTGGACACCACCGAGGACAGCGGAGTCAGTCCGCGCTTCACAGCCCTGAGCCCACTCTGCAGGGCTCGCTGCCGTGTGAGGCAGGGCTGAGCTCCCCTCTTGGATGACTCTCACTGTCCTGGACCCTGGCCCTCCTGTGGGGCTGAGAAGCAGGTGGCAGCAGGGCAGCCGGGCTGTGACGGCGCCCTGTGCCTGTCCCCACTGCCAGATGCAGGTACACAAGGTCCTGAGCACATGTGTGCTCGCCACCCACAGCCGGCTCAGCTGTCCTGGGAAGGGCGGGGCTTGGCCCAGCTTGTGGGGCTCAGAGGGGTGGGCCCCATATCCAGCGCCCCCAGAGTACACCTCTCTGCGTGCTGGCCCTGCCCCTCCTGATAGGCAGCCACTGATCAGACCCCTGCTCGGGCTCAGCCACTCGGCCCTGCTGGTGCAGAGCCCCTGCGTGGCTTGGTCCCTGCCCACCACACCACCTCCAGCACCTGCCTCTTGTGCCTGGGAAGATGCACCCCGGTTCCCAGACAAACGTCGGGCCCAGCGAGATCAGGGCAGATTCTCCAGTGTGTGATAGGGGCCCCCACCCCATAACGTTACCCAAGCACCCTCAGGAACTGGAAGGCCAGCAGAAGCTAGGGGTGGGTGACAGGGAGGGAGAGGGGTGGAGGCAGTTCAGCTCCAGGCCATCCAAAGGGGTCCAAGCCCTCAGGCCCCATGGCTGCGCCTAGCCCTTCGAGGCCCTGCTGTGGCCACCCTGGTCCTGTCACTGCAGCAGAGCTTTGCCCACCATGCTCAGGCCAGTGGGCAGATAGGCCAGAGCCAGGGACTGCACTGCGCCCACAGCACCTTGGGGGCTTCACAGGGACACACGTAGCTATGTATGGGCCTCACCTGGGCTCAGGCTCACTGTGGAAACCCAAGTTTTAAAGAAACACTTTAATGTTTAAAAACAGCGCTGAGGTTTTCCTGCCGGCTCTGCAGCTCCCTCTGCTCCTTCCTGTGCCCGCAGATGAGAGTGTGGGCACCACTGGGTCCTTCTTATCCATTTGGGAGCAGGAAGGCTATGGGGGAGACAGTCCCAGGCTGGTCCTCAATCCCCATCAATCTCCCACAGCTGCTCGTGGGGCCCCACCAGATGGGGGTGCTGTAGCCAGAAGCTGGGGGCTGGGCCAGAGTCCCATGAAACGCAGCCTGGGTTGGGCACTGATAGCCTGTGAGCTGGTCCCAGCACTCCTCTCCGGAGGGCAGACAAGCTCTTCCTCCTGTGGAGCTGGAGCCCGGCAGGGCCATGCACTGGTCAGGACGAAGCTGCCCCCGCTGCAGGCCAGCTCTGAGGCAGCTGCCACTACACGTCCGTCTCTATCCGAAGCCGCTCCATCCTGCGCACGTTGCCCTCCACCGCCACAGGGCTGGTGATGCGCCGGGCGACATCCTCAGGGAACCAGCCCGTCTCTCCGTCTCGGAGCCGTTCTCCATGCAGCCACCCTGGGCACAGGTCAAGGTCCGTGAGAGGCAGGCTGTTCCCTGCGCCCTATCCTGGGGACACCAGCGCCCGCGTCCCCCTGAACTGACCCTGTGCCCGCACTCACCATCCTCCTCCTCCATGACCAGCACTACATCCGCCTGCTGCAGGGAGACCTCATCCGCCTGCTTGGCAAAGTAGGCCTTGGTGATCTCCACCTGGGGCAGCTCTGAGGAAGTGGCACAGTGAGGGCACAGGCCACGGCTGCCAGCAGGGTGGAGGGGACGGGGCTCGCGCGGCCGTCTGCCCTGTGGCCATGGGGCCCAGGCTGGGCCTCTCAGGACCGAGCAGGTCCAAGTGCACAGGGGGAGACTGGCGCGCATCCAGGGCCAGGCTGCAACATGGAGGACCCCCCGGGCCAGCACCCATGCTCACCTCCTTTGTTGGTGGGACCCTGCCACTGCCTCTCCTTGTAGGCTAGCGCTGTGATCCACCGGGCCCGGTCACTCCTGGGGGCCAGGGAGGACAGTGAGGACTTGTTCCTCCCTTCTACAGGGCCCGAGGGCTCTGACCTGGGCCAGCCCTGCTCTATGCACTGCACACTGCCTGCTCCAATCTGCCTCCAGCCCCTGCCGCACCCACTGCTCCATGGCCCCTGCCCTAGGACCTCTGCAGGGCCGTGCTGCTGCAGGGCATCCTCCCTGTTCGCAGCCTCACTCCCTCCCCCGTCAGGGCAAGNCCCCCCCTCCCCCATCCACACTGAGGGTTCTCACCACCTCACCCTTCCCTCCTCCCTCTGGCCACCGCACATTCCAGCGTCCCTCTGGGAACACAAGCACCACCCAGACAGGCCGTCTTGCTCAGGGCTGGCCCCTGGAGGCGGCAGCAGCACCTGACACAGCTGCCACCCAGATACAGCCCACAGAGCAGGGTTCCCGCCCACCCGAGCCTCCCTGGGTCCCTCCTGTCTTACGCAGAGTCCGAGGACAGCAGGACCTGCTCCTGGCGGCCCTCACTGTTCCGCAGCAGGGTCACCTGGAAGGGGTGGGGCACGGAGGAGCTGCGGGTGCCGGCCCCCGGCAGCGACGGTTCCAAGGGCTCCAGCTTCCGGACCTGAATGTGGTCCAGCTGGGCGTAGTCCTGGACCACATAGCTGTCCTCGCTGTGGGGACACGGGTGACCAGTGAGGCTCTATGCCAATGCTCCTAAGAGCTAATCCCTGCCCTGGTGCCTGGGGACGGGGGCTTCACACTTCTGGGTCCCTGAGGCCTGAGGGAGCCAGGCTGCCAGTAGTAGCCGTGCGGCCACTCTGTTCTACTGTGTGACACAGCTTCAAAGGGCGGCTGTTCCCTGGCCTCCTGGCTTCCGGCTTCCCCACCCGAGGTGGCCAGCCACACGCCCACCTCTTCTTCTTGGTGATGAGCAGGACATCGTTGAACAGGAACAGGTAGCAGGTGGGCCGGCTGGCGATTTTCCTGAAAATCCCGGCTTCCTCCATCAGGAACAACTCCCCTCGTTTTAGCAGCCAGCGGGACGCGGAGATGAGGGGGAAAGACTGGGGACAGAGTGGCCAGGTGGACAAGGGCCTGCACTGGGCAGGCGGGTGGCAGCGCAGCTCCCAGGGCCCACTGGGTGACCGGCTGGCTGCCCTCAGGGCTGCACAGGGTGTTCAGTTGGCTACAGTCCTGAGTCCCGGCTGGATGGGGAGCACCCTGACCCGGGGCCTGGCATTGAGCTGGGTGGACAGGGCTCGGCACAGAGTGGAAGAGAGGGAAGAGCCCTGCTGCTGGGCCGGCAGTCCAGCTGCACCCCCCCTGCGCCCCGATGTGCTCTAGCCACCCAGCCAGACCCAGCCATGCCACCCCCACCTGGGCTGGCTGACCCTCCCCACACCGAGGCCCGTCCACACAGCCTCGGGGATGGTGGCACATGAGGGGAGCTGCCAACAGGGAAACTGAGGCAGGGAGGGGCCAAAGGCACAGCCACCCCAGGCGGGTGCCCTTGCAGGCCTCTCGTCCTCGAAGCAGTCGACCTCGGGGACAGCAGAGGCGCCGGCAGCACGGCACCCACCTTGACCTTGCTGAAGTCCAGCTGTGTGTGCAGCGTGTACATCTGCTCCGTGCGCTCCATGGTGTGCGCCCCCTCGTTGCACTGCTTGACCAGCTGCAGAGCCCCGAGGCAGCGGCAAGGGCAGGGGCAGGGAGCGAGGTGTGAAGTGGGGGGGCCCGGCCCCTGCGCCCCCAACTGCCCCATTGCCTGCCTTCCAGGGTCCAGCCTTGCTGTGGGTGTACCCGCTGGCTCCAAGCCTCAGTTTCCCCACCAGTATTATCTCTATCCTACTATCCTACTCTCTACACCACAGGGGAGTGGGGACAGTAATGGGGCTGGGGGAGGAGATGGGGGAGGAGCCTGGGGCAGGACCGGGGCTGGCCATTCCCTCCCCTGCCTGGCTTCACCTCCTCCCTCTGCCCTACCTCTGATCCTGCCCCACCCCCTTCTCTATCCTGACCCGCCTGCCCTCCACAGTCCTGATCCTGGCCCTACCCCCACTTGGACCCCACCTCTGTCCTAGCCAGGACCCCGCCCCATTGGGACGCCACAGCCCCTTTATCCAGGCCCCACCTCTATCCTGGCCTGACCCCCATGCTGACCCCACCTCCTGGCCCCATCTAACCTTGCTGATGGCCTTCAAGGCTTGGCTGGCAGCTTTGTACCTCTCAGGGTGGCCCTGGGACTTGAGGCAGAGGGTCTGGAGGAGACACGAGCCGTGAGGGGCCGAGCGCCTGGAGGCCTGCATGGAGCAGGGCTCCCACAACCCTAAACGTGGGAAGGCGAGGTCTCCAGACCACTCCTGCTGGGCCACTGTGCACACGGCCCCCAAACAGGCTTGGCCAAGCCCCCAAACGGAGCTGCCGCCACCGCACTCCTTCCCATCAGAGGCCGCCTCTTTCCAGCTGGGGCATGGCCAGGGAGGCCCTGGAGGCCCATTTCTGGAGCTCCGGTCCTGTGGGTCTGAGGCTGTGTGCAGCAGGACTGCAGCTCCCTGAGCCCCAGCTCCTGCGCCTCCATCGCCTCAGCTAGGCTCCTGTCACGTGTGTCTGTGTGTGCAGGTCCAGGTGTGTGTGTGCCTGTGTGTGCTCTACAGGGGAGGACAGCTGTGACCCTGAGCACACAGTGACCCCGTGATTCACATGGCCTCAAAATGGTCATGGCAACCATTCACAGGACAGAGGGCCACAGGGCCGAGGGGGCAGGCGGCCTGCGGGTGGGGTGGCTGCGGATGTCCGTCCCCGGCCCTCGATGCTCACATCGGTCAGAAGGGGCAGCCTGGTCACGCGCTGCATGGGCAGGATCAGGAAGGAGATCATGGGCAGGCCCCCGCATGCCGGCTGCTTCTCAATGTCCCGTAGGGCCTCTCGGAAGGCGGTGTTGCTGCTCCTATGGGAGAGGATAAGGCTCGGCCTGGCTGTGCAGCAGCGTGAGCCTGCGGGCAAGCGCGGGAGTTGGGGGGCACTCACGTCAGCCTTTGCAGCGTGCGCTGCTGGTAGACCTCATTGGAGCAGTAGACCACATAGGGGTGGAAGTGCCTCTCTGCGTGCTCCTCCAAGATGTCACTGATGTCCTCCACACACACCTGCGCCTGGTGCCGCTGCTCCAGGGCCTTGAAGAACCTGGGTGTGGAGGGCAGTTAGGGCGTGTCCTGGCTGTGTGCTGCATGCACACACATGCATACGCGTGCAACATACAGCCACACACACATGGGTGTCTAGGCAGATGCGCATGCACAGGCACACGCACTGCACGAGGTGGGGTGAGCTACAGGCAGCTAGCCACGTGGGCCCACAGGTGGGTGGGCACAGTGCCTATGCCACAGCCCCCCAGAGGAGGGATCAGCCTAGTCCCCTGACCCCACAGCAGGGCCCAACCCTGGCCCACCCCAGAAGTAAGCTCAAGGACGGAAGCACAAGGTCCCGCCTCCTGGGCCCTGAGGATGAGGCAGCCATGCCCGCCTCCAGGCATGGGTCCCTCCTTGTGTAGCTCCACCAGCTCCCTGGACAGCATTGGGGCCTTCATTGCGCACCAGCTCATTCTAAGGGTGAAGCCGAGGCATGCAGGGAGGCAAGTCCGGCCCTTGGGAGACTCCCAGAGGTAACTGTCAGCCCCTGCGCTCCTCCACAGCCAGGCCCCCACCCAGGGTGATGGAGCCACAGCCAACCGCAGGTCCTGCTCCGAGTTTCTCTAGGCGCACAGCAGCCTCTGATGGATGAGGCTGGTGACCGGGCCTCGGGTCCATCTTACAGATATCAAGGCCAGTCCCTGAGGCTGGCCACCTCTCTAGGCCTCCTGCCAGCCATCTGACCATCTGAGAACCCCTCAGCCGGCCTCAATGTGGCAGGTGTCCCTTAGGACCCAGCCGGATGCTCTACGCACAAGGAGACCCTGCTGCTGCAGAGCATTACTCTGAGTGCCCATTGGCCCTGGGAAGCTGTGGCAAGCAGGACAGCGGGTCAGGGTCAGGATGGGAGGCCCTGTGGACATGGCCACAGGCCTTCCACACACGCACCGGGCCAGTCACAGGGCTCTGATGGAACAGTCTGGGACAGCTACCTTCAACCACTGACCTCAGATAGAACCGGGCCTCAGCGAGGCCACTGTGAATGGCCACAAGGAGGAGGCCAGAGCCACGGCCAAGGCCTGAAGCTCACAGGGGCTGGAAAGCGCTCGGTGCAGTGGGACCACGCCAGGCAGGCAGGGTCTACCTGGCAAGGTCGGCACTGGCAGGGGCAGCCGCCATCCCAGGCCCTGCCCCTCCCCCTTGCATCCCACAGCGGCTCACTGAGGCTCCGCGGGGAAGCGCCTGTCCCCAACCGAGGCCTCACCTCTGACTGGCAGCCAGGACGTCCAGGATGTTGGAGAAGAGGTGATGGTGCTCCGTCTGCGTCATGGTGGCCCGCAGCACCGGGGAACGCAGGAACGCGGCCACCAGGGTGCCCAGGCTGTGCAGGTAGGAGAACTCGGACGTGAGGATCTCGAAGATGGCCTGTGGGAGCAGCCGGTGAGCCTGTGTGGGAGTCCAGGCTACACACCAGCCTGGACAGCACTCGGACAGCAGGGAAGGTCCAGGAGGCAAGGGGACAGCAGGCACAGCAGGTGCAGAGCTGGAGGGAGCCGCCAGGGGCGCAAGTCCACGTCCCTGCTCTTGCACTGTGGCTTTAAGCTACTTAAGAGCTGCAGAAACAGCCTGAGAAAGTGCAGAGTCCCCCCAAGGCTGCCTGAGTGTCCATGAGGGGACAGTAGGGGCTTAGACAGTGCCTGGTCCTGGGGCAGGGCTGAATGGGGAGGCAGCCACAGGGGACGAGGGGTGGCCTCACCTCCTGCCTCTTGCGCTCCTCGGTGCTTAGCTGGTCCAGAACACCCGACTCGACCACCTGAGAAGGCCCAGCCCAGGAGTCACACCCACACCCTGGATGGGACCCAAGTCCCCACCTCCATCCTCTCTGGACCAGAGCCAGCACAGCGGACAGCCCGGCCCTGGAGATAGGGCTGGGCAGAGCACCTGTGGTCACCTGTGCACAGCCCCATAATGTCAGGCCTGAGCTGGCGGGGTCCCCTCGCCCCACCTTCCTCTCTGGGAACCTCCTGGGTTGGCCCATGAAGAGTGCAGACATCTGAGGCTCAGGCCAGGCTGGGTGGCTCTCAGAAATGATAGCACAGGGTGCTGGGCAGGGGAAGGTACAGCACCCTGCCCCGAGGAAGGGTGTGACAGCGCCTGGTTCCCCACCCCCTAGGCCACAGATGGTGGTGCCTTGGCTGGAGCAGTGCTCCCCAAGTCGGGGCACGCCCCGTCCCTAGACAGGCTGGGCAGGCTGCACTACCACAGTGGCTGGGGCCACCCCCGTGCCCTCCTCCCTGATGGGCTGGGCCGGGAGGCAGGGGTTACAGACTGGGCAGCTGGGCCTGAGCTGCGGGCCACCATGCTGGGTGGCAGGGTGCTGGGTCCCAGGCCAGAGCAGGGGATAAAAACACTCTGGACCCTCCCTTTGGGGGCAGAGCTGCCCTCGCTGTGCTTCCCACGGCCAGCTGGCAGAGCACAGAGGGTCTCTGGTGTCCCCCAGGGTGGCCAACAAGGAGCCCCATTGTAGGGAGACAAAGGGGACCCTAGGCCCACCCTGCCAGCTGCCCGCCACACACACGACCTTCAGGGACAGGGTCATGAGTGTGCCCTGGCAGCTGAGACTCAGGCTCCAGGCCTTTGCCCTGACCACTGTCCACGCCTCCCATTGGGCAGGGTGCCCCACTGTCAGGTGTAGGGGCCATGGTAACTTCGCCCCGCACCTGGCTCATGCACAAGCAAAGGCCTGGCCAGCTCCTCACAGAGACCCCAGGCCCTCCCAGAGTTGGGGTGCTCTGGGAAGGTCTTCCATCCCACAGCACCCGGCAGGCCAGTCTGGGCTGGGAAGCCTGGCATACACCCCTGTGCTCCCCTCTGTGCCACCCACAGTGTCCAGCCAGCCCCCCAGGGACAGGGCAGCCCAGGGCACAGACCAGGGGATCCAGAAAGCAGCTCTCCCTCCCTGTGAGGACCTGAGCCACGGTGGACTGGGTCAGAGAGAGCAGGGGCCTCCTGGCCTCACCCCCTCTGGCGTACCTCAGGGAGCTGACTCCAGGTGACCTGAGCAGGCCGGTAGCTCTTGACCACAATGGTGGTGTCCATGCTCTGGGGCCCCTCAGGGCTGGGGGCTTCATTGAGCATGTCATCATCGGACTCATGGCTGGTGTTCAGACCCCGCTCCCGGATCTCCTGGTAGAATCGGGGGTCTGGGGAGAGGAGCGGAGCCACTGGTCGGCCACAGGGCTCAGAGGGGTCTGAACCCTCCCCAGAGCTCCCCAGGACCCCCGGAAGCATCAGGCTGTGTGCGGCCCCTGCAGGCTGTCCACTGGCTGGTGGCCCCTGCGGATGCGTGGGGCCAGCAGAGGCAGCACAGTGTGGAATGTGGCACCTCAGGGCCGGGCCAAGTGACAGACCACAGCCCTGTGTGCCGGTGGTGCCAGCAGGGGAGGGAGGCTGGGCTTCGAGGCCACAAGCCACCCCAGGTCCTGCCCGCATACCAGCGGCTAGCCCCAACCTCGCCCCGTCCCCGGGGCCCCCTGGACAGTTCCTGCAGTCATCACAGGGAAGGCCAGCTCTGTGCAGAGCTGGTGATGTGGCCGTCTACACCTGGGCCTGTGCTCTCACCTGGCCTCAGCCCCTCTGGGGGCCGTGCCCTGCCCTTGGAGTCTCACGCGAGCCCAGGAAGATGCCTGGACTTCAGATCGTCAGGGCTGTGTGGTCAGATCGGCCCCTGGAGGACCCCAGAGAGCCCAACCTCCATCCCCCCAGCCGCCAACCAGATCCCAGCGCTCACTGCCCAGCCGCTCACCATCCTTGAAAGAACCCTTGTGTGCACGCTTCCGGCCTAGTGTCCTCTGCGCAAAGAAGACACAGACGTCAGCCGTCGGAGCTGGGGGTGTGGGTCTGCAGCACCTGTGTTCCTCGGGGCCCAGTGGCCTCACCATTGTTGTGCAAGACCAGGCCCAATGGGGGCTTCACCCGCACATGCACAGGTGCCTGGTGATATGCATGAGGGCCCCAGGCCTGCCAAGCAGAGGTCGGGATGGGGGACACTACGTACAATGCAACAGGGCTCAACAGGGCTTGGTGGATGCTGACGTGGGAGTGTGCCGGGGGCGCTTGGGGTGGGGAGTCACCATCTGGCCCCTGGCACCACCCAGAGCCCCCAGAGGCTGATGGAGGGGGGCGGATGGAGGCAACTGGGGCGAGAGCTCTTGGAGAGGCCCTGTCCCCAGCTGCCCCACTGGAGCCCCACTTCTTGGCTGGGACACAGGAGCCTCGCAGGTGCACCAGTGTGTGGGTTCCAGGAAGGCAGGGCTGGTTTCTCAGAACCAGCTGGGGCCTGAGAACTCCTGCTAGCTGGGAAGGTGCGGCCTGCCCCTCCGCCCTGCACCCTACACCCCGGGACTCCTCTGCACCCCTCTGCCCTGGGGCTGAGGGTGGGGCCTGTCATGGGTCCTCAGGAAAAGACTCTGGGCGTAGGATCCAGACCTCTGCAGGCCCTGCCCTGGTGGGGCAGCTGGGTGGAGGGCAGTGTTGGTGGAGGCAGAGGAACCGGCTTCCACAACCCTCAGCCCTGCACACTGGTCGCTGTCACCTTGCCAGGGCTTGTGCACCTCTCTGCGCTGGGAGGCAGGAAACAAGGGGCTCTTGGGGCAGATGCTGGAGTCAACAGGTGCTCCCTGGACCCCAGCTGGGCCCCGCCCCGGGGCTGTGCTCTGCTGAGTGGCCTCTCTGCTACCCTGGAGAGCTGAGCTCAGGGTGGCAGGAACTTGCTGGGGCGGCACAGCTGCGAGGCCCAACTCTACACCACAGGCAGCCGCCCAGGGACACCCAAGCTTTGAGTGACATAGCGGGACACGGCTGGATGGGACAGGCAACGAGGAAGCAGAGCACACAGGGCGGGGCTCTGAGGCCTCACACTGGCCAGCCCAGTGCCAATACTACCCTCCACTGCAGGGGGACAGTGACTTAGCAAGCGGCACTGTTCCTGGGGGCTGCGGTGACCTGAGTGGAGAGGGGCAGCTGCCCATCCAGCCCAGAGTCCCTGAGGCAATCTGGGAAGGGGCAGAGATGCTCAGAGTTCACCAGGGTATACAGTGGCTCCCAGGCCCGTCACGAGCTCTGGACAGCATCAGAGGACCCCGAGGGGCGCTCCCCTCTGGGTAGGGGCTCAGTGCTAACCTGTCCACACCTCAGCTCCCCCTGTCTGTAAGAAGGTCCAGGGGATGCCCACACCCCCACCTAGGGCTTGGGCTACACTAGAATAAACCGCCAGGGCCCTGCGCATGGCCAGGCTTGCACATAGCAGCAGAAGGTGAGAAGGGGAGCGGGTCAGACCCTCCTCACCCACGAGCGGAGACTGAGGCCGGCCTGGGGCCGCTGTCCGGGCGAAGCCCCTACCTTGTTTTTGGCTGGACACTGGGTTGCAGGCTGGCTGGGCTCCTCAGCCAGAGTCTGGAGTTTGGGGCTCAGCTGGCTGCAATCCCCCTTGCTGCTCAGAGACCCCGGGCCCTTTATGGCTGCCCGGTAAGACTGGTTCCGCCGGTTCCGACTCAGAGGCTCCCCTGAGCCCAGGTCCATGTCTATGTCATCCAAGGAGAAGCTGGGGGCCGAGAGGAGCTGGGGGTCCCGCCGCGCGGCCTCCTTGCTGAGCACGGCTGCCCCGAAGCTCTGGTGGCGGGCTGGGGTCTTGGCCTTGCTGGCCACAGCCAGGCTCCGGGGGATGAGCTGCTGAGTGCCCACCTTGAGGGCCGCGGGGCTCTGCGTGCTCAGGACGACGGCCCGCGGCTCCCTGTCCTCCGTGGGCAATGGCACGGGCGCCGGCGACTCTGGCTCAAAGGCAGCATTGGTCTTGGAATGCAGGGAGCCCCGGATGATGGGGAGCTTGGATTTGGGGTTACCATTGGCATCCAGCTGCAGCTCCGCGTGGAAGCGGTATTCCAGCAGCCTCTCCTCCAAGGAGCTGTCGGAGTGCCGCTGGGACATGCTGCAGTGCCAGGGGCTGCAGGCACCTGGGGGCAGGGAAGGACAGAGGTGGGGAGGGGCACACGAGGGCCTCCCTCCAGGGCCCCCAGGCCTGCAGCCCCCTGTGCCTGAGCATCTGCCATGGCACAGACAGAGCCCTGCAGAGACCCCAGGATATGGCGCACACAACCCTGGTCACCAGGAGCCCTCAGGGACAACCAGGGAGGGCCTGGCACCTGACTGCAATTCATCCCAGCCAGGACGGGGTCAGATGCTAGTTTCTGAGCTCAGAGGGGTCAGATGGGTGCAGCCAGGGGTTGGGCTGGACCTCAGAGGTCACCGGCTTCCTCTGAAGCAGTGCCCAGCAAGGGACTCGGGTGCCTGGACCCCAGGGTCCTGCAGACTAGGACCGGAATCCTGGTTCTGTCCCTCACTGCTGCCTAGATGCCTGGTGGCCACAAGGCCTCCTAGAACTACTTCCTTGTGGCACCCATGGGGATACTATGCCGTCCTAGGGACCTTCCCAGAGGTTGGCGTCAAGAGGACACAGCAGTGCCCCCAGCCCCGCCTCACTCAACAGACACCTGAACCTCCACTCCCGGGAGGCGCAGGCTGTGAGGGGCCTGGGACTGGTGGGGACACAGCGCAGGGGGGCACAGAGCCAGACCTGCGTCCAGGCATGTCTGACTTGGTCTTCCTCCGTGGCTCACTGGTGGGCCATGAAACTTCCCCCAGGACTTTCACTTCCCGCATTTCTGACTTGGAATATGGCTGCTCATCACTCATCAGGAGCTCAAAGGGCACCAGCCCAAGCCAGGCCCCCAGTCGCTGTGAGGGCTGCTGGGGACATAGGTGTTGGCTGAGTTCTGACCCTAAGTTGCAGCCCCAGGATGCCCTCCCTGGTGCAGGGTCCAAGCTCCACAGCTGTCACTGCCGCCCTGGCCCCTGCATGCTCTGGCCCCTGCCTGATCTGTGGCAGCTGGCATCCTTTGTCCACCGTCCTGTGGCCCTCCAGTGACAATGCCAGTTCCTCCTTTCAGCACAAAGCTTCTGTCCCCTAGGGTCAGTGCAGTCCCAACAGTGGCTTTGGCTAGGGGAGAGACAAGGTGGGGGGTGGTACCTGTGTCCCTCCAGCCAGCCCCTGTGGGCTCAGCATGCGTTGCAGCATGGCACCTTGCTGCCACATGACTGTGACGCGCATGTGCCGAGGAAGCTGGGGACATGACAATGCATATCCGGCCAGGGCTAAGCTCCTGAACACAAGCTTCAAGCCACCGACTGGTCACTCTAAGGTCTGTCCCCACAGCTCTCACTACGTCCCTCTGATGCTCAGGGTCCCCCACAATTTTCAGGGACCTGGAAACCAGACCTTCTCAATGAGCAAGGGACGCCAGCTATGTCAGTTCCCAGAGCTGTAAACCAGACACAGGAAAGCACCAGCTTCCTCCAGGGGGCGCTACGAGGAGCCCACAAGGCCCCACAGGGAAAGCATTTGCAGCTGGGGCTGTGGGCAGCCAGAGGCCCCCCTGAGTCCCCGACTGGCTCTGTCCCTCGCACTGGACTGAGGAGACCTCAGGGGCTCGAAGGGGTCCAGGAAGAAGAGTGATTTCTTGCCTTATTTTAAACACATGGAGACCTCTCCCCAGCAGCCTCCTATACGCCCAGACCTCGGATAGGATGAAATGACAAGAAGCTCGGGGCAGGGACCCGTGGCTCCGTGCTGGGCTCAGTACTGGGACGCCACGTTCCAGGACATTTTTCCTGGGGACCTGAAAAAGGAGTTCACTCACGCCTCCCTCCGCCATGCCAGAGTCCAAAAATTAAACATTTAACTCCAGACTAAAGAAGTCAAATGCAGGGGGCTGGAGAGATGGCTCAGTGGTCTAAAGCACCTACTTAGAACAAGCTTAGCAAAGCA
>NDGM011183172.1:0-12075 GCA_002564305.1 Octomys mimax | reverse complement strand
TCCTAACCTATCCAATGAAGGAGCTGGAGTAGGACAGTAGCTCTCAGTGCTAGCCATGTGTTAATATCACGTGGGGAGCTTTTAAAACTCCCAGGACCTGGGTGGCCCATCTGAGACCAGCTCACCAGAGTCCTGGGTAGGACCAGACGTGGGTGTTGCACGAAGTCCTTCACAAGATCCCACCAACCAGGCTTAAACACTCCTTCATGTTACTGATGGAGGCAGTTCCTGAATTCTCCCTCCAGCCCAGCCAAGCTCTTATCTCACAGCATTTCCATTGTACGGCTATGTTCTCTGTATGCTGATGGGCAGCAGGGACTGACCCCAAAGACAACTCTAAGGTGAGCATTGGTGATCCCGTCTCCTGGTGGGCTCCCCCTACGTACTCCTCACCTTGCATAGCGCAGCCAGGAAGTACGCTTGCTCCTGTCTAAACACATGGCCAAGGGGCAGGTATAAGGTAGCAGCATCTGTCTTGTTTTTCAACTTGGCTGGATAGAAGAATGGCTACGAAGTCAGTAAAGCAGCCCCAGGGTGTATCACAAGCATGTCCAGAGAAGCCTGGCGTGTGGGTCAGAAAGAGTTGGAGACCCGGCCTGCATGTGAAGGCCACTATGGCACTAGCCAACTGGGTGTGAGCCTGGGTGGAATGAACCTAAGAAGCATGCTGGCGAGGCGTGCTCTCGCTCTCGTTCTCACTCTTGCTCTCGCTCCTGCTCCTCTCGCCTTCTCGCTCTCTTCTCCATCATGTGTTTCTGCCATAGAGCCTGCTGACCATGCACAGAAACCTCTACAACTATAAGCCAGAGCAGTCCTTTTCTCCTTTACATTGTCATCCTTGGCTGTTTCTTCACAGTGCTGGCAATCTAATGCACTCTCCCTCCTTCTTTGCTGGTGTGAGGAATCGGTGGCCAGGTTGGGAAAGGCCATATGGCACAGGACTGAGGGGGACTGTGGCCAACACCTCGCCAGGAACTGAGGCTCTTTGTCCCAGAAACTGAACCCAACTAACCACTATGTGAGCTCAGGAGTAAATTCATGAGCTACATAGTGATGTTTTTTGGTCAGTGATAGATGACATATATGGAAGTGCTCCTATAAGATTAGGACAGAGAGCTGGGGAGATAGCTCAGCAGCCTATGTGCCTACCTGGCAAGCACAAGGACCCAGGTTCGATCCCCAGCACCACATACTGTGCTGGTCCCAGGTGCACTGTTCTTTCAGGCATGATAGCGCATGCTTGTAATCCCAGTACTGAGGAGGCTGAGACAGGAGGCTCACTAGGAGTCTGAACTGTGTAGTGAGACCCTATACCAAGTAAATAAATAAAAGATAAGAAAGATTATGACAGAGCTGAAAATTTTCCATTGCCACTGTAAGAGTGCTAATCATGTGCTTGTGGCTATGCTGCTACAGGCAGACCTCTGCTCTGCCAGTCAGTACAGCACACACAATGATGCATAACACGCGAGGTCATGATCCTGCTAGTGTTGGAGTCTGTCCCTCAGAGTCTCCCGTGCTGGAAGCTTGGGCCCTGGGGACAAGTGAAGTTGGGGTGGTGGAACTCTTAGGGGTGGGGCCTCGCCAAGGTAATTAGTCATGGGGATTCCACCCTCATTAGTGCATTAATGCTGGGGTGATGGTTGTGTTGGGCCTCACAGGACTGAATCCCACTTGAGAGAGCAACTGGGTATGAAGTGAAGCCAGCTGAAGTGCTGGCCCTTTCTGCACACAGCTGTTTCCTTTTCCTGCTCTCTGCCAGGTTGGGACGCTCCCAAGGGGCTCCACTGGTGCTGCTAGCACATGAAATTTAGAACCTCTAGTCGCCAGAATCATGAGCCAAATAAAACCCAGCCTTGGGTGTTTTGTGATGGCAACAAAAAATGGACTGAAACAGATAATAAACTGCTATGTTACTGGTTTGTTTATTTACTGTTCTATACTTTTTATTTTCCAGAATCCTTTCCTTCTACTCATTAAAAAAATTTCCCATAAAACAGCAGCCTCAGACATTTCATGTTTATTACATTTCTTGATTTTTTTCTAGTGTTGATTTAATCCCACATGATTTTGTTCACCATGATTCTAGGGCCAATAATCCAAACCCCACATAGGCACATATGTATCATGTAGGCTCGGTATCTAGTAGACCATGCCATGTAGGTCTGTGTGAGTGTGCTGCAACATGTTCTCACAACCTCTAATCACCTACTGCATTTTCCAGAATGCATACCCACTGTTGAGGGACACAAAGCTACAGACCTTCCCAGACCTCCTGAGGAGAAGCAGCGCATCCTAGCTACACCTCAATGGCAGCCTCAGAGAGGACTCTATTCATCCTTCCTCGAACTTCTGACCCACAGAGGCACTGTGGTCATAATCCTGTGCCAAGCCAGGTGTGGTGGTACACACTCGTCATCCCAGCACACAGGAGGCTGAGGTGGGAGAATCTCTGTAAGTTTAAGGCCAGCCTGACTAGACAGTGAGCTCTGTCCCAGACTGGAATACAGATCAAGACCCTGTCCCTAACCAAACAGAAGCTTGTGCCACCTTCAGCTGCTAAGTGTGTGGCAGTCTTGCCATGTGGCAACAGAAAGCAAATACATTAAGCCTCTGTCATCAAACTCCTCTATCCTCAGCATCTAGAATAGCACATAGTAGGTGCTTGAAGATATTTGGAAAATAAATGAATGAAGGATTAAATACTAGTCATGGCATTAAGTCTTTTGGATCCAACATTTACCCAAACCTTTTTTCTTTTTTCTTTCTCATCACAAGTTCAAATTCAGTGTCGGCCCATCGTGCAGGGGCTGCACGCTACATCCTTTCATTCTCAGAGGTCAAGTGGAAACCACACACTGTTGTTGTGATGATTACTGCGATCTAGGCTTAATGAAATCAACCTGAAGTTAAATAACAGTTTGCTGAGTATAAATTGTTATTGTTATCGATAGACCGTTTCCTTTACCTGATAAATGTAGTGAGGGCTCCAGGCAAGGAAGCAATCCTGGCTTCACAGATCTATAATCATTCCAAGATGGAGAGGATGCACTGACCAACTGTGAGTTGGCCTTTGGATGACACTGGCCCTTGGTGAGAGCTGGCACCTGCCCTTGCCTGAGCAGTGTGGCTTGGACACCAACTGAGCTCATTCTATCTAGGCAGACTGCATGAGGCCTACTTCTGCCGGAACATCTACCACTGCTTTCCATATAATGTCTGCATCTTGTACTATGAATAACCACTGTGAAGACAACATGCAATGTATTAATTATTGTAAGTGTCCTACTAACCTGTTTTGAAACCATCTCATTGCTATTTCTTTCTCAATAAAATTAATTTTTTAAAAAATGAAAAGCAATTGAGACTTCCAGGAGTGAAAGGCAGAACATACATTTGGTCTTCCTGTCCTGTCTAGGGCAAGTCTTATGCCACTTTGACCAGTCCCCATGTGCCTTGACAGGCCAGAACCCTGCAGGTTCGAGAATGGCTCTGTGAGGCCAGGGTCACTCAGAGTGTCACAGAGGACCATGAGACAGAGGCTTCCAGTGAGACTTCACAGGCCTCTGCTGGGCTTCAGGACCGCTTACCCACAACACCCTTGATGGGCACTCTGCTAGCAGTCAGGGAAATTGAACATCGCTTAGTCTCGAAGTCAGTTGAGGTCTGCAGCTGGCCTGTGCAAAGCACATTACAAGTCCATGGAGAGAGGGTGGAGGGACTTTCTTAGAAAAAAAATATTTACAGCTGATGCAGGGCAGACAGTGTGTGATCAGAGCCAGGACAGAGCCTTATAAATTAATCTCTTTCTGAACCTCAGCTTCCTCCCTGATTAAATCCTCAGGTAGCTCACTCCTCTTATCTACCCAAAGCTCCCTTCTAGAGGCTCTGGATCCAAGTGACTTTTGCTCCTTTCCCTCAAAAAGCTGAGATGGTTAGAGGAGTCCTCCGGGGGGAAGGGGGCAGAGAGAGAAGGTACTGTTCTATGATCATTTACCACATGCGCTGTGGTAAGCTCATATATGCACACACTCACTTAATACTTCTGCCAATCTCGTGAAACAGGGCTCACTCCTGTGTCATAAGCAAGGGCCAGGCCTTTAAAAGATCTAAACATTTCATTCATGTCACACAGGATGCAAAGAAAGAACACTTACATGTCTTGCTGTGGCAGACATTTAATTTAAAACTCTCCAGTTCTCCCGTGTTCTTATCTATAAAATAATGATAATATGAAGTGTGAGGACTGGCCTATCATTCATTCATTGTCAGTCATGCAAGAAATATTTATTGAGAACGAGGCATTGTCTTAAGTACTGGAGACAATATAGGACAGACTCATACAAGTTACTTTCCTCAAAGAGTTTAGAATAAAATTTGCATGAAATTTGCATTTACGTACAAAGTTGTATTCATATACAAATACATATAATGTGTAAACTAAAAAGTACAATAAATGATATGAAAATAGTACTATGTAAGTATTTACACAGGAATTGAGCAAGACAATGAAGGCACGAATTATTTTCCTTAGCAGTTATGCTCGAGCTAAGGAATGAAGTAGGTAAAGTAGAAAGGGAGGCACTTTGTGGGTAGAGAAGACAGCATGTGCGAAGGCTATGGTGAAGAGGGGCGAGAAAAATTAGACAACCAGTGAGGGCAAGAAGCAGAGAAGGCAGGAAGAATGTGATAGGGGAAGGCGGTGAAGGGAGAGGCCTACTATGTGCTGGCTGGAGCTGGAGGCTGAGCTTCCAGGAGCTAGTGGACACCATTGCTACTCTTGTGGGGCTTACATAGGATAAAGGTGCAAAGCAAAAGGGAACAGACAAGACTATCTCAGATGCCAGTGAAGGCTGTGAAGAAAATGCAGCGAGGCGGTATGGTCAGAGTCAGTAATGCAAAGCTACAGAATCCGAAACCTGCCCTCCAGCTGAGAACAACAAGAGGAGCTGATAGAAAAAAATAATGACCTGCTTGAGGGTATCAAAGGCAGCAAAGAATCAGGAGTAAAGGTGGTGAAACATGAGCTAGAGGTAAGAGGAGGGGCAGAGAGAGAGATGCGAGTCCAGGGTTTTGTCCCAGAGGACTCTGCTGTCTCAGATGCAGCTGGGAGGGGAGCATGTTCTTCTGTCTGTCTGTTCAGGCTGACAGGACAGATGTGGCATTCAGGACTCCCCCTTCCTAGATGGAAACTCAGAACAGCAACGCTGCTGAAATAAAGCGAACTCTGTCACAAACCCGCCAAATTAGAGATTTTCTCTTAAAGACAACCTTCAAAAATATGACAGATGACTTCTAAAGGAACATACATTGGACCAGCAGCTCAGTTCTCAGGAGACAGCCTGGTAGACAGGGAGTGGTATCTAGAACAGCCTGTGAAGTAAAGTGCGTGTTCCCTGGGAATAGCGGGCCATGGAGAACAGAGCTGATGGAAACTGCAAGGTCGGGGCCTCCCGGAGGAGCCGAATCCCCGGAAGGGCCAGCAGAAGGCGAGAGGGCAGCTTCCACAACTGGCAGAGCAAGCCTGATGAGCAGGGGAGAGGAAAGGAACCAAGGCAGGGGCTGCAAGAAGCTCCTGCTGTGCAAGTCGCCAGGCTTGGGTGGCCCAGGTGGCCCGGCGCAGATGAGACGCAGCACGCTGAACACAGCCCTCTTCCACCACAGCCGTCTCTCAGGGTCCCTAGGTGTGAAGGGTGAGCCTAGGACAAAGGAACCAGAGGAAGGCCTGGCTCCAAAGCAGTCCTGGGGCTTCTGCACCTGGAGCTGGCAGAGGCTTCTGGAGGGAAGAAATTTCTTAGCTCAGCCTTCTTCCCTTTTTTTCTTTCCTCTCCCTAACTTGCTCCCTCTTCATTCTTCATCCTTTCTCTGTCCTTCCGCATCTCACACACGCGCTCATTCCACCCTCAGATCTAGCACCCATGTATATAAACACACAACCACATGCCCACCTCCTACACAGACATTCAGGGCCATCACACACACACACACACACACACACACACACACACACACAGCATTTTCAGTCGCATTCATATACATCTCAGAGCACTTCCAAGTTCAGCTTTGAGGTTCAGCTCCCTTGCAAGCCCCTGCAGCCCCATCTTACTGGTAAGGCATCTGAGGCTTAGAGGCTTGAAAGCGCTTCCTCAAGATCACAGAGCTGGGGAGGAGCAGCATTGGGCCAACACTCGGGCGTGGCTGCATCTGACTACACTTTGCACACATGCTGTCAGCACACAGCAAACATAGACACTCACACAGCGGTCACACGGATCTCTCATTTAGTGATTGCATTTCTGTGTGTGTGTGTGTGTGTGTGTGTGTGTGTGCAGTGCTGAGGACTCGACCCATGGCCTGGTGCATGCTAAACAAGCATTCAGCCACTGACTATCCCTAGCCCCCAGCTTACATTTCTACCCTCATGGACCCTGAGACACACACTCAGCAGCCACGGACAGGAAGCGTATTGATATGCAGCCAGGCTTTCTGAAAAGTTTTTGCTTTGTTTTTTTTTTTTTTTTTTTTTTTTTACTTTCTTGTACCCACATCTTGTACACTTCGTTATTTTATTGTACCAGAGATCAAACTCAGGACCTTGCACTTGCCAGGCAAGGACTTATGAGGCTGAGCTATCTCCCTGCCCCCCACATTTGTAAATTGTACTAGTTCCTCACAGATACCAGGGGATTTGCTTCAATAGATTTGCCTGACAGGTAGAAGATGCATGGTAGACATGCATGGCTTTTTGATTTTTGCAGCCCTTTCTACCTCATCTCCAGTTGTAATCGGTTTTCACCAGAACCCCGTACGTAGGTACAGAGGCAAGGAGCCACTGTACTCACTTTGCTGGTAGGGAAATTGTGCACTCGAGCAGCCAAGAGTAACTCGGGCAGCTCCACCTCGGAATCAAGGGCCAACTTCCCGCCCTGAACAAAATAATAAACAACCATGCTGCCTCTTACCTCAGCTTTACTGTGTCCCCTGCACGCTACCAAGTGATATTATTTGCACAGTGGGGTAACTCTAGAGTTAGGGGCTCAGCAGTACCACCGGAGGCCCTCGTGCATGATGGCTTTGTTCCCACACTGTTTGCCCCTGTATCTAAGACGGTTGACACTATCCCACCAACCACTGATGGAAGTAACACCCAGGACAAGGGGTCTTTCTTTCTCTGTCTCTATACATGAGTGAGGAGCTGTTGGTTTTTTAGAAGTTTCCCCACAAACTGACCCCTACATTTCACTGGACAGAATTGTGTCATATAAAGAGATTCGGGAGCATAACCAGTATTTTGATTATAATGATGGCCTCAGAGGTGTGCACCACCATTATATTATGCACTTTATTTTTTTATGTATTGTTGTTGCTGTTCAGGGTCTCACTAGGCTCTCGGACTTGTAGTGATCCTCCTGTCTCAGCCTCCCCAGTACTGGGATTATAGACATGCGCCACCACACCTTGACTCAGTGGCCAGCTCAGCACACCAGGGGGTGAGGCTGGCATGACATTTAGCACCAGGGATCAAACCTGGGTCCCTGTGCTTGCCTAACCAGGCGCTTAGTCCGCTGAGCTATCTCGCCGTCCCATGTTGTGCACTTTAAATATGTGCAGTATATTGTATGCTCATTGTACCTCAGAAAGCTCTATAGAAAGTCAAAATATCAGTTTCCAGTATTCTTCAGTCCTGCCAGTTATAAGATTAGTTTGTATCTTTTCAGATCTTTGTGCGTTTATGGACATAACTGTTCCCATAAAATATGCATAATGTTTTCTGTTGTTGTTTTTACATAAAAACCACATTGTGTGGTATTGAAACTTCTTTTGACAATATAATAGTTCTTGACGCTCTTCCTAAATTGCTATTTAGAGATTCACCTTGTGCCATAATATTGCAAGATTCAGTATATCGTGGTTTATGGAGATATTCCTTGATACTTTAGTTTGCTTCTAACTTTATACTATTTTAAATAATCCTGCAGCAAACATCTTTAGACAGGCCTCTTTGTGCAATTTCACAAGACAAATCTCCCAAGCAAAGAGCTTATGCAGCTCTGATTGCACTCCAGGGGGGCTGTACCCACCAGCAGTGGTTAAGAGCACGCATTTTCTCACACCCTTTCCAACACGGTATTATCAAACTTCGCCATCGGATGGATGATAAATGGCATGCCATTATTATGACTTGCTTTTTGGGGGTGGACTGCACGAAGGGGCTCCTGCACCACAGTCCTAGCCGTTCTGATCTTGGGCTCAAGAATCTGCTTGGTTTTTTCCCAGGATGTGGGGGTCAGCCTTGGGAACCAAGTGGCCTGGAGATGATCGGTGTCCCTGCCAGCTCTGTGCTCCGCACTTCTGGCACTCTTGCCTCCTAGACTCAGGCCAGTATCATGGTCTAGATCTAAAACCCTCCCTCAAAGTCTCATGAGGTGAGAAGTGGAGCTCTGGGAAGGTGACTGGCTCATGGGAGCCTTATATTCATCTGTGGATAAATCATTGGTGAGCTCCTAGCTTAACATGCTGTTGGGAGGTGGATTTGGTGTGGAGCAAATGGTTACTAGGAATATGTCTAGTTCACACCCTGTCCCTCTGTCTGTCTCTCTGTCTCTTTCTCTCTGTCTGTTTGTCCCTGTCTCTGTGTCTCTCCCCCCAGCCCTGCTTCTTTCTCACCTTCCTAGCCAGGCCCTTCTGCCATGTCATGTCTTCCTTGGAGCCAGCTGACCATGGACTACACCCTCAGAAGCCGTAAACCAGATAACCCTCTCCTCCTTTAACTCCAGGTGTCATCCTGGGTCCAGAAGACTCATCCCTTACTTTTCCACTATAAATTTGTGCTTTAGCATCATAGTAACCAGGTGTGCATCTGAATACCTTTCCCTGAGGGATACAAGAAGCAATATATGTGTTTACTCACTTGGCAGGACAAATGGCAAGAAGGGTGCATGGGGGCAAATGTGTCAAAATGGGATTTTGACTCACCTTTATGCTCCATCTATCTGATTTTGCATATATTTACCTGAGCATAACAGAAGGTCTAATAGACCTGCACCACTCCAGGATTTATTTATTTATTTATTTATTTATTATCTTTTCTATTTATTTATTTATTTGGTACAAGGTCTCACTATGCAACCCTGACTCATAGTGATCTTCCTGTCTCAGCCTTCTCAGAACTGGAATTACAAACATGCACCACCATGCCTGGTTTCAGGGCCAGGATGGCATGTGGTACCAGGGACTGAACCCTGGTCATTGTCCTTGCCAGACAGGCACTTAGACTGCTGAGCTATCTCCCCAGCCCCTCTAGGATTTCTTACAGAAAAAGTTTTCTTTTGATTTTTCTAATACAAATAACCCAGTTCAGTACAGTAACATATGAAAAAACAGATTTGCAAGTTTTAGAGGAGATCAAAAGTAAATCATCAGCTTACTCATGCATGGATAATGAAGATGATCCATTATGGTAAAATACATATTTTCATTAACAGAAGAGTGGTATGGGTGGATGATGATGATGGCAATGATGGAGGTGGTGCTTATTTTGATGTTGGCCATATGAGCCAAAGTTCCTGTGACAGTGACATGGAGCAAGAATTGACTGATACGGACACCGGGAATGCAGACCTTCTTGATTCAGATGAGAAAAAAAAACAAACAGCAATATGAGTACATATTTGACTAGTAAAAATGTTGCAAAATGGCCATACAACCAAATACAATGATCCAACATTAGAGATAGTTTAGAAAATACAGTGAAGGTCTTGGCAGGGGTGAAGTAGATTTGCACACAATGCCAGCACTGCCATTCGGTGTTGGAAATAGTGACCAGTGAAATGATACAAGGTACTGTAAATACACAAAGGCTGAAATGCAAGTAAAATGTTCTGCACGCACCAATAGCCATATTAAAAAATGTATTTATATGATACCTCACCAGCTGAACATGTCTGCTGTAGTAAGCATGGATTTCTCATTGTGATCACAGGAATGTAAAAGACTTACGGAAAAGCAATGGGTCAAGCTGGCATAAACATTTATGCCTTTGTTGTTATGGAGACTTATTATTCTTTAAATTTAGATATTTATCCTGGAACTCAGCCATCAGTTTCTTAATCATCTAGTAATAAGTCAAATGATGTTGTGAACAGGCTGGTTCCTATCTCTCAACTAATTGGAATGTGACATTTGGCTTTTTTTTTTTTTTTTACCAGTTTCCAACTAATGTTATATTTGCTAACAAAGCACAAGCCAATCAGTGCAGGAACTGTACCCAGGGGCAAACAGAAATCTCAGTGAAGATCTTGGCAGAGGTGATGCTGGCCACATGAGCGAAAGTTCCTGTGACAGTGACATGGAGCAAGAATCGATTGATACAGACACAGGGAACTGCAGACCTTGTTTCAGAGAGAGCAATGTATAGTAGAATCTTTGAATTTCAGCAAGATATAACATTGACCTTATATATGGCAAAGAAAAGCAAATTGGTACTGCTGATGGCAACATTTCACAGTGATGAAAATATTGATAGGGAAACTTAGACAGAATGGGAGCCTGAGATGGAAACTTTCATCAACAAAATCAAACATGGAATAGAGGCTGTTGATGAGTTATGTGACAACTGTGATGTCACTTGTAACACAAAACATTGGCCAATGGTTGTGTTTCACTTGATCCTAAAATGTGTAGCATAAACAGTTTGATAGTTTACAAAGAAAATAAGTGCAAACCATCACAGAGAAACTTTCTTAGAGGACTGGGATTGGAGTTCATAAGAAATCATTTACAGTCACGGAAAAATACATCTCTGCCCAGGGAGCTATGGAAAAATCTGTGGAGCACACTGGTGAGCTGACAGGTGAACAGGCAGGGCCAGCATCACAAAGACCTAGTACAGGGGCGGGAAAACAAAAAAGATGTCAACTGTGGCCCACCAGAAAGTACACAAGAAAACAAAACATATGTGCTATCACTGTAAGCAATGCTTGTACATGGAACATGCAGCTGTCATGTGTGAAGACGGCCTTGGGTGGGACAGCTGAAGCAGAGCTTGTTTCTGTGGCAGACATTTGTTTATGTTTGCATTGTAGTTCACATAGATTCTCGCTATCTTTTAGGCTTTGTAAGAAAATAAATAGCTGATGCGAAAATGTTGATGTCTATTCTAAGTACTCATTATATGTTTGATATTGCATTTTATTGACACCTTATGTCTGCACTAAGTGCATGTTGTACAATGTTGTAGGCAGCTCCTGACAAAACAAGAAGAGAAAAGAGGTGACAAGACTGTCACACAGCAAAGGAAAGCTAAGCACACGTGCTGTCAGGATAAGTGAGACGCATGCATAGAACATGGAGTTGTCATATGTGAGAACTCCCCTGGGTGTGACAATTGAAAAAAAGCTTATTATTATGGTAGGATTCTACTGGCATTTTCATTATAGTTCATATGAGAATTTATTTCAGATGTTATCTTTTAGGTTTTTTAAGAAAGTACACAGCTGATATGAAAATGTTGATGGCTATTCTAAATATATACTACATAGCAAGAATTTAATAATTTACTTTATTGACATTTTATGTTCCTGTTAACTACACATCACATAACATAGTAAGAACCTCCTGACAAAGCAACAAGATCCTGAGATGTCAAATATGGCCTAAAAAGAAAGGCCAGGAAAGCAAAAGACCCGTGCTGTCATTGTAAACAGTGAGTTCATATGAAGTATGGCTGTCAGGTATGCAGACTGCCTGTGATAACTAAAGTAAAGATTATTTGTTTGTATTGGTATTTTTGTTGTAGTTCATACAGGAATTTATTTCTGATGTTCTTTTTTTAGATTTTGCCCACCAAAAACCAGTTGATGCTAAAACTTTTGGTGCTTTTTTTAATAAACAGTAAATATTAGAAACTCAATACTTTCATTTTGGGGATTTTTTTTTCTACTAAGTACTCATTGTTTAATACCATAAGATTGATAAAAGTATAATTAATAATTGATCAATAGAAATAAATCTGGGCCGGGGAGATGGCTCAGTAGAATAAGCACTTGCCTGGCAAGCGCAAGGGCCTGAGTTCAA
>NDGM011183160.1:0-13425 GCA_002564305.1 Octomys mimax | reverse complement strand
CCAGAAGCCACCCCAAGACTGCATGAGGCTTTGGGGGGACACCTAGACACAAACCATAACACCGACCTCAGCCTTAGGCACCTCAGCCTTGGGCACCTGTACTTCATCCTTGGTTTTCTTCCTCGTGTCATGGTGGGTCCTCAGGAGCATCTTGCCCTTTGCTGCTGTCCTGTATGGCTTCCAGTCTGTGGTGCCTTTGCTTGGAATTCACCTCAGGCCATGCCCACCCTGGCCCACGGTGGCTTTAAGTACTACTCAGAAATCTAGCTGGCATTCACTAGCGCTCTTCCACTTCACTTAGAAAACTATGTGGCCTGGGCTGGGGAGATAGCTCAGTGGATTATGTGCTTGCCTGGCAAGCTCAAGGTCCTGAGTTTGATCCCTGGTATCACACACACACACACACACACACACACAAAACAAACCAATAAAACAAAACCCTATGTGGCCCTCTCTTCCTCCTCCTCCAACCCTCAGCACTGGCTCTATGTCTGTTCTTCCCCGTGTGCAATCTACCATCCAAGAAGTAAGTCACATGGCCCATTCACCTTCTTCTTGGGGGCTCCATGACCTGTCCTGCCTCTGCCACACTCTTGTGTACCCTACGTTCTGTCCCCTGCTCAGTGTCAGCCACTGCCCCATTTCTCTTCCCCATGAACATATTGCACCTCCCACTCCTTCCCCCTCCTCCTTTCCCCTCGTTCCTCACTTCCTCCTCCTCCTCCTCCTCTTCCTCCTCCTGCACCTCTCGCTCCTCCACCTTCCTCTCCTCTTCTTCTTCCTCCTCGTCTTCTCCCCCTTCTTCCTCCAACTACTCTCCTCTTCTTCCTCCCCAGCTGCTGCCCTTCCGCCTGCTCCTGGACCCAGAGCCCTGACCTTGGAAACAGGTTTAAGAAGAGAATCACTTTCTCAAGGCCTGGGCAGTACAACCCCCGATGGGCCATGGAGTGGCTGCTTATCTTTGGATCCTTCATTTGCTGTCTCTGCCATGCTCTGTCCTCTGTCCCTGGCTTTACGGAGGAGACCTCTGTTACCTTTGACCTGTCTGCCTAGCCCTGTCTTCCCAATCAGTGTCCCACATGAGCCACTAAGCCTTTGTCAGAATCCGGGGGTCCCACCTTTAGTGACAAGAGGAAGAGTAGCCTGTCTGCAGGTGCTAGTTAAGATGGGGCATCCCCAGAATGAGGTGCAGGTAGACTGTGCCTCTTGCAGCCAGGGAACCCACTGCATACGTGCAGAAGGGGTCCCACACTTCTTTCACCCGCCCACCTGCTCCTCTTCCACGGCTCACAGCCAAGCAGAGCTCAGTGCTTATTACTGAACATGCAGTTCTCTCACCTGGAGTTCCTCCTTAGGAAGAATAATTGAGCTAAGATAGATGCATTCCAGTGGGAAACTTCTGAAGCAAGTCGGAGTGGACTTCTGTCTATGACACCACAGGACATGACCACGGACAGTGGCTATGGCACAAGGCACCAGCCACTGTGCTCTCAGGGCCAGAATAGGGTGCAATGTCCTAGGGTCCTTGTCTGAGTCCTTCAAGGCTGCCGCTGTGGGCCACTGAGGCTCTACCGGGGAGGACCAGCCCCCAGACCCTTTCACAAGGAGAGGCCACTCCTTTCTGGCGCCCACCAGAGCAGCCCTCAGCTCTTGGCTGTGAGGGCACTTTCCATGTGGCAGCTTCTTAGTCCAGCCTGTTGGCCGTGACATCAGTAGAGGGTGCTGCCTCTGGGACATGGTCCCTCCTGGGGGCCTGGGGGCAGAAGGGATTGCCCACTGATTTTGACTGTGTCACGAGATGCAGCCCTCACTCCAAGGCATGGAGAGGGGCTGTTACAGGGGCCTGCCTGCAGGTCACCCAGGAGACAGGGTGTCTGGGGTCCTCACTCCACAGCAGTGGCCCTTGTCCTGGCATGGGCAGGCGGACAGCACTCAGCACCCTCAATGGGTTGGAGGGAAGCAGGAGCCCAGGGGTGCCACAACCCCCAGATAGCCCTGCAGCCCCACTCACGGTCAGATGCAGGTGCTGAGGGCTAGGCGAGGGGTGCTGGTCTTCCAGCCTTCTCCACCCAGCCCTACATCTTTAATTATCCAGCCTACAGAAGTCCTTAAGATGGGTTATTAGACGGAGATAATTAATGACTCCATGTAGACCTGTTCATTTGCCAGTGAAAGCCCCAGCAGAGGTTCCCAGTTCTGGGCCGGCTGGGTCTCCGCCTCTGTCCCCTCCCTGCACCACCTGGGACCTCAGCAGTACTGTGGCTCTGTGCGGGTCTCCCTAAGCTATCACCTAGGCTGCCACAGTCACTGCCCCAGCAGCAGTGGGTGGTGGCACCAGAGGCCTGGGGAGAGGTTGGGTCACTGCAGGGCCCCAGCACGCGGAGGCTGGCTGGCGCATCGGGCGGCACCTCCTACCCACGCTGGGCGAACACCAGGAAGGCGAGCACCCAGGCTCAGCAGCTGAGCCGTACACCTTGGGCCTTCCCCGGGAGAGGCTTGGGCTGCTTCTCATCCAGTGGAAACAACTCTTGGGGGGGCGGTGTAAGGACACGGCTGCTGCCAGCCTGCGCCAGCCTATCTCAGCATGGAGCAGGGCAGCACCTCCTGTGACCACCACCCACAGCTGCCCAGGCTGCGCATGGAACAGCACATGCCATACTCCTGCGCATACCACAGGCACGAGAAAGACAGGTGTGCCCCTGGTCTGTGGAGAAGCTACCGCACCCATACCCATCGCTGCTGCCCTCAGTGGGGCCTCCTAGCACAAGGAGGTTAGGGAAGACCCGAGGTCTCATGGAGAGGAAAATGGCATGGACACTGTCACCTACTCCCCGAAGGCCCTGGCGAAGGCCCTGGTGATGCCTATGCCACTCTCCAAGGAGGAGTGGCTGCTGTCAGAGGTCCACAGTGCCATCTGCAAGGCGTCCCTGGTGAGGTTTCTGCGCTGCCCCCGTTCTGGCCTCGAGAGTCAGCAGCAGTCGTCATTGCCCCTCCCCGCTCCCCCCCAACAGCTCAGCCTGGCCCTAGGACCACCACACCCGGTTCAAGCACAGCTGGGCCCCACAGGTTCCGAGGCCACTGCTGCCCTTTCTCAGAACCAGATCTGGTTCCTTTATTGCTCATGCTTGGCTTCTGCTCCAGGTTCTCTCCATATTGAAAGAGAAGCAGCACATGGTGGGGTGACCACACTCCTTCCCCCTGTGCGCCCACATCAATGTGGGGTTCCACAGAGCAAGATAGGTCCTGGCCACCGGCATGATTTTGGGCCAGGCAGGCAGGTCAGGGGACACATGTGGGTCTGAGCAGGGAGGTAGGGTTGGCCCACTGGTGGGGTCTGCTCACCCAGCCACCCAGTGAGTCCTGGGCACTGGGAGCGGGTGAAACGTAGCCTCTCCTGACTACAGTCAGGAAGTCTCTGCCCTAAGGTGTGATCTGCTGGTGTCACTGTGTGCTCCTTACTGGGGTCATCCCAGGAGTGCTGTGACCATGTGCCACAGTATGGCAGGGCTCGGATGACAGAGCTCTTTCCCATGTAGGCCTGGGGTCTGGACTCCCGAGGCCAAGGTGTCACAGGCTGGCTCCTCTGGGGCCCCTCTCCTGTGTCCACACATGGCCGTCCCTCGGTGTGTGTCTGGGTCTTGATCTCAGTGCTGTCTGTTCAGGGGCCCCAGTGACCATGTTTTCCCTTAGTCCCCTGTGTAATGACCTCTCAAATTCAGTCATTTGGGGTCTTGGGACTGCAACCTGGGAATTTGGAGAGAGGGTGGGGTCAGACTGGGCCCACAACAGTAGGCATTTTCCAGACAGGTGGGCTCCTGTGGGCAGGAGAAGCAGTGTTTGGGGAACCACAGGTAACAGGAACAGCGAGAGGCAGGGTGGCTGCTTAGAACCCACGCCCTGCCCCACCCGAGGGCCATACTGGGTCTCTGATAAGGAAAGACGGTTTTCTCTTGCAGCCAAGGTATCTTTCAGAGGAAAGCCTTAATAAATGGGTTCAACTTGCTTGATATCCTTTATAAGATACTAAAACAAAAATTAAAGGTAAAACATTTATTATATCAACATATAATCTGTTTGCCGTGTAGACTAATGACAGTCTTGGAACCTGTCATTTTTAGGCCAAAGTCAATACCAACATGAAAGCGGGGAGAATGATCAATCCAGGCATTTCCTCTGCCCACACAGTCTCAGAAGTACAGGTCCGGCATCTCGGGTCGTTTAGAAACACCTGGCCGTGGCCCCTGTACCACTAGCCAGACTGAGCTGCAGGCCGAGCTCCGTCGTCTGGGCTGGGCAGGCTTTCACACACTGGGTGCTCCCTGCTCCTCCAGCAGCCCTCCCCCGCCATGCCTTTCTCTAACCATGTGTGCAGGAACAGAGTCCAGCTTCCAGAGTTGACAGTTGAAAACTACAGCAAGTTTCCATTTAAAAATCATTACAGTAAAAGGCCATGAATCCCCCTCCAGACTCTCCCCCTCACTGTGAGCACACTGTTCCCATTGTCCTGGCTACTTCTGCAGCAGGTCTGGAGTCTTTCTCCTGAGCATCTGTAGTCACACTGTCCTGGCTGCCTCAATGTTCTGAGCCCCTTTGAAACTCTTACCTTCGATGGCCATTTTGGCTTTGGCGGGGAGCCAGGAGTCCCAGAGCCAGTTTGCTGAATAACGTGGATGAGGATGCGGCCTCATGCTTTTAGGAGACTGCCTGTCCATTAGATGCGCTCTGTGGCCACAATCACTGTATTTTTGATCACACCTTATAAAGACAGTTGGGAATTAGGACTTACAGAGCTGCTGCAGAAAATGCCAAGGATGATGGGATGAATGTTTTCAAAACAAGGGGAGGATTTTGAGGACTTCATGGCAAAGAGGCTTTTAATATAACAAGACTTTAGATTTTTTTCTACAAGATTTTCTAACTGTAGACACACTTTGCCTTTTTTTGATCACCTTTGTCAGTTCCTTGGACCATAAAATGTATTCTTATATACACCATGAGTGTGGTGTATGGTATGTGCTGTGTGCATTGTCATGTATCACTACACACACACACACACACATACACACACACACACACACACACACACACCCCATGCACAGGTCTCTGGGCCCAGGTTTTCTTGGCCTCATTTCTCCAGCAGTTTAAGCTGCTGAGATTAAAACGTCAAAACTCTGATGTGAGGAGCTGCTCCCCACACACATCATGTCTGTTTTGATGTCTCTCACCACTAATAGTGATTAATGGGAGGCCCCCAGGAGGGGCAGCAGCTCCGCTTCATCCTCTCCTCTGCAGCCAAGGTCCCCGGGAGGCCCTGATCTTAACACTGGGGATGCACAAGGCTAAACTGCACCAAGGAGCAGAGACCTGCACAGGCCCCGGCCCTGCATGGGAGGCAGAGGCTGCGGAGGTGGCCCTGGAGATGTGGCACAGGCTGTGCTGCAGGAGCTGCGGACAGCGGTGGGAAAGCAGCAAGGAGAGGGCTTCGGTGCACAGCCCGGACCACAGAGCCGTCTCCCAGCCGGAGCATCGGCCGTGCTTGCAGCAGGTGTTGGCTTTCCTGGTGCCCTGTGGAAAGAGCATGCTGCTGAGAAGACTCCCCATTTCTCTTGGACCCACCCCCCCCGTGTACCTGTTACTCCCACAGGCTGTCTCAGTGGAGGCCCAGCAAGGTGACCAGCCCAGTGAGGACCATGCTCCTCTGCTCCCTGCCTTCCCTGGTCCTGGGGCAGCATTCGCCACTGTCAGAGTCCAGCCCAGTGCTGCCATAGGCAGTGGCCTTAGGGCCACAGAGGCTAGCAACACAAGGATTTGAATGGCCCTCTGCATGAATCAGAGGTTACAAGGAAACTGTTCGGAGTAATGCGAAAGCTGGGCGTGGTAGCACAGGAGTGTGATCCCAGCTCTCTGGGAAGCTACGGCAGCAGGAGAATCATAAGTTTTGGCCCAACCTGGGCAAGTTAACGAGGTAAGGAGACCTTTAAATAAAAACTAAAGAAGGACTGGGATTAGCTCAGGGAACATCCAAACCTTCCCTCCAGTTCCTCTGGAGAAGAACGGCCCATCTGTGACCACTGCTGTCATTGGCTATCCCCAAGACTCTCAGCATGGGATGATCTTGAGTGGCACCTCAGGAACTCCGTGTGCTCTTGAGAGGATGAGGGACAGGAGGCCGCAGGTGGAGGCTGAGGTTAAGGATGTGGTAGGGGAGGTGGCCCCTGAAGGTGCTCCCCAAGGACAGAGCAGGGACCCAGGCATTGCTTCAGGGGCTCACAGTCCACTGCTCAGTGTATAAAGGCATCTGGCATTGAGAGGACAGCTGCAGTCCTGAGTTGGAAAGCCTCTTCTGCATGTAGAGTGGGCAGGCTGAAGGGGATGGTGCCTGTGGTGGGGACTCACTCAGGATGGACTGGAGGACAGATGACAGTGACAGCTGTGAATGGCCACACAGGGGCAAGTCACCTCAGGGATGAAGTGAGTCCACAGACTCGCAGGACCTGGGTGGACACTCTCCAAGTAGGTCACCTCTTGGTGTTGCACGAGCAAGCCTGGAGCAGCAGGCCTTCAGTGTGCAGACGGGGTCTACTCAGCACCCCCCCCACCGGCCTAAACAGAACCCAGCCTAGCCTTGGACCCAGCATGGCTGGAAGCTCACAGGGAGGCTGCAGGGGGACTACACCTTGCCCTGGCTCTAGGTATGGGGACTGCAATTCGAAGGTAACAAAGAAAGAAATCCTGATAAAATTATAAAACCAGACTCTTCTTGTGTGCTACAAGAACCTGACTTCTGAACACTTGGTTCAAGTTGGAGAATATTTATCAAAATGTAAATGATACCAAATTAACATGTTGCATATTTAATCCAATCTGAACAAGATGGTAAGAGCTTTAAAGGCAACCGTGTCTTTATGCATGAATTCTACTTTAAATACTTCCTAGCAAGAGGATAATCAGGATGCGTAAAATGATTCATGAGCCGGATTAATAAGCACTATGTGGAGAATAGAAGTAATCTATACATTTAACATTAAGGGTTAAAGAAACAGATATCTCTAAAGCTAAACAATAATGTTCCTTGTAATAAGAATATTTAATAACATGGGAAAGTAGATACAGCGCTTTGCCAACTAAATGCATGGTGTGCATCATGTGCTTTGTGCTGGGTGGAGACAGGAGGGAGAGGGTGCTCGGAAGTGAGCTGGATGGAGTAGGGGCTGCTGCTATTGCTGCTGCTGCTGCTGCTGCTGCTGCTGCTGCTGCTGCTGCTGCTGCTGCTGCCGCTGCTAGGCGGACTGCTTGGGACTTTCGTTCCCGGGTGAGACTTTTGTCTGCTCTTTAAACTTAGAAGTAAAGGAAGCTGTTGAAATAGCTCACGGGTCTATAACAATGGCTGAAGTGTTGAAAGGAACAAAAGCACGCGCTCTCACGCAGAACTCAGCAGCTGGTCCAAGAAAGTGAGTTCTGAGGAGGAGGAAAAGGTAGGAAAGAGAGAAAGGATGGAGGCAAGAGGAGGGAGAGAGGTGGAAAAGGAATGCAGAGGAGGAGTAGAGGGAGGTGGAGGAAGGGCAGGGAGATGTTGGTTTTCAAAATGACCTTGTAAGCGACTTTCCTTCAACTGCAGTGACCTCAATAGCGTTGTCAATGAGACACGAGGTACCTGATCTCCGTGGTTCACTTCAGACGGCCAAGGTGTTCAGGCCTAGCTCTCCCATCCTAAGAGGGGCGTTGGTAAGCGGGACCTCAGAGAGGGAGGAGCCTGTGCCCGGGAAGAGGAGCCTGCCGGGGAGGAGGAGCCTGCCTGAGAGGAGGAGCTTGCCCGGGAGGAGGAGCCTGTGCCTGCGAGTCTCCCGCCTGAGGATGCTCGCGCGCGCTCCTGGATATGCAGCGGAGCGCGGTGAGGCAGTGCTTGCCCAGGTCGAGGACGGGGCCCTGTGCGGGCAGGGTGAGGGCGCAGGAGCCCGGAAGCACGGTTCCTGTCCCCTGAGGCGTGCGGTCACCTCCCGACCCTTCCCCCCAGTGTCCACACCGCAGGCTGCGCTGTGCCTCCCACCTGCACCCTGGGCCCCGGTGCCAGGCTCAGCAGGAGCCGCAGAGCTGGGTCAGAGGACACAGCTGACGTCCTGTCATCCTGGTCACTGGGCACCGTGCTAGGAGCAAAGGATACAGGGGCACAGGGCTCCTGAGAAAGGACGTGAAGCGAGACACAGGGGGAGCGGAAGGCAAGGGGCTGGGCAGGGTTTCGGGTGCCCGGTGTGAGACACCAAGCAACGGTGGAAGGAGTCGCTCTGTGCCGCACACACGTGCTGACAAGAAGAAACCACCGCTCTACAGTAAACAGTCCAAAAAGAGTTGGTTAGAAACTTGTTCAGAAAAAAATAAAGCAAATGATATGAAAATAAATGTTCTTTTCTTCTAGTCAACAAAATTTACACTACTTTAATTGTGATAACAAGCTACTGTCTAAGGTAAATGAACACACTGCTGGCTCTGCGCGGCGTGCTCCCCCTGACAAGGCGGCGGCCTAACCTGATCCAACAGCCAGGCTCCGCTTCAGAACTTCATAACACCATCCAGATGTCCACCAGAAAGGAAAAAATGGAAGGAAGCGAAGAGCCGAGAGCAGCGTCAGCTTCCATCACCTCACTCTCCGCCGAGGATGTCCCATCATCGGCTTTATCTGCTTCTGTCGCGGCGGAGCATGGGTCCGACTCGCCCCTATTTAGGGGTGCAGCCCCCACCCCGCCCGCCCCCAGGTGCCACCCTTGAGGTCGCGTTGTCACCTTGCTCCCTGCCGCGCTCCTCCGCATTTGCTGTCTTCTCAGATGTCTGCAGCCTTAAAGCCCGGTGACCACCTGGGTCTCGAGGGCAGAGGAGGAGACGTTAGATTTCATAAACGTCCAGTTCGGGAGCCGAGACAGCCCCGCCAGTCTCCGCAAGGGGCCGAGCCCCGCTTCTGGAGAGACACTGGAGGGCAGGAGCAGGGCCCGGCCAGCCTGTCCCCAGGGCTCGGGATTCCAAGGATGAGGCAAGGAGGAGCAGGCTTGGGCTCCTGGGCAGTGGGGCTGGAGGGTTAGCGCCAGGCCTCGGGGGCTGCTGACGCTGGTTCCAGCCCTAGCGGCTTCTCCATCCATCTCGTGGGTCAGATCCCTCTGAAGATCCATGTCCAGATGTTGGTGGGACCAGCACCTGCGCGGCTGGAAGCTCCCCAGTGCTGTGCGTCCTTCCTTACTTCTTCAGCCAGGCCTTAATGGAGGGAAGGCCAAGCTCAGGCCGGCAGCATGAAGTGGGAAGAGCAGCCTGAGGCCTGAAGGGGCCTGGGTGGGTCTGGGAGTCAACTTGGCAAGGTGCTGCCACCGCAGGGACCAAGGCTGAGGCTAGAGATGGGTGGCCAGCGGCTCGGAGAGCCAGTCCCACTGGGAGCCTGCGCCCCTGAGCCTCTGAGCCCCTGGAATGTGTGTGTGTGGGGGGGTACTCACAGGTGAGGTGAGGATCTGGGTAGGCGGGTGCACCCCATAACTGGTCCCTCAGGTCTGACGCCAGTTTCCCGGGATGCCTGCTCTAGCTCTGTACAACAGCAGTGCCCATGCTCCACGAGGGCACCCACCACGTGGACTTCTGCACACTCCTGTGTGTGATCCCCCATGAGCCTAATGACAGCCACGCTGCCCCAGGGACCATGAACCAGAGGACAGGGCAGGAGCGGCTGCTTGCACTCCTTTGTGTCACTCACCAGTGCCAGGCCTTGGGGACCACGGGCCCAGGTGACAGTCTCCTCATTGGCAACAGGAGGGCCACTTGAGGCACAGAGGGGAGCCCAGAGCCCCAAGTGGCCTTGTCCCTCAGCATCCTGGGGCGTTGTGGTTGGGCAGAGCCACACTTCCCAATCCAGCGATGGTCCATCAGATGACAGAACAATTGGCAAAGGCAGTTGTGACCAAAGCCATCATCAACCATTGAGTGGCGATTTACAAATGCTAAATCATTGGTTGTCAAGACACTGAGGCCTGCTGTATAAGCCAGACAGGATCAAGGGGGTTGGAGTGGGAGGGACGGTGCTGATGTTCCAAGGCACAAGGCAGAAGGAGGGAAAGCCTGAGTCTCTGTGGCCCTGGCTTCTGTCTTTACTCAGCTGGACACTACTTCCTGGCTTCGACACTTCTGGACGCTTTTCCTGGGCAGTGTGTGCTTTCCGGTAGGGAATCCAGGCACCACGTGGTGTCTGCAAACAGAGGGGCATGTGACGGGCTTCTCCTGTGCCTCTCTGCACTGTGTCCCTGCCAGCAGTCACCACCTCATCACAAAGTGCTGCTCGTGACCCCAGGATGACTGGGAACTAGGAACCACACAGAGCTCTGCCTGTGCCGTGGACGTATATCTGTAGGAAATAGCTTAATGTGTAAATCAGGCAGCGTGAAAGCCGAACAAACCACCAAAACTGGTAACAATGGAAGCATGGTGACAAAGCCCTGTCTCAGAGTGAGGCCATCTGATCTCCGTGGATCTTAGCAGTGTCTCCTCTGATGGTGGGGGAGGGAGCAGGGTGGTGACCAAGTGAGATAGGGGCCTTGGGTCAGGCAAGTGGGTGGGTGACAGTGGACAGAGGATGCCTCAGAGGTGGGCAGATGGCAACACTATGGTGGCCAGGAGCTGGGACAGAGACGTCACTGTGAAGCATGATCACAGGGTCTCGACACAGACACAGTACCCATTGTGTGGCACCTGATGCGTTCCATCTGGAGTCTGCTGGAGACCTCAGCCTTGTGGCCTGGCTGAGAAAGTGTCAGCCACACACCAAAGCTATGTCAGAGCCACACCTGAGGGCTGGGTGCCCAGGACAGTCCTGTGTCCCTGGGTGCTGCAGACGGAGTGTGCTCTCAGCCACGTTCCCTGGCCCTGGTTGGGTCGTGACAGTGGCCAGAATCAGGAAGGCTGGCTCTTGGGTCCCATCTGCAGGGCATGTGTTAGCCCTGCACCAACCAGATCCAAGAGGCAATATAGGTGGCTGCGTGGGTAAAACATCACATTTAGCAAAAGCTTCCGCGCTGTCCTTGGTGCAGGACCCAGTCACCCAGGATCAGCCACGGAGGCGGAATGTTAGAGGGAATAAAGACGTGACTCTGTCTTTGCGTGGTGGACACTAGAGACTTCCTAGGGCTAGGTTCTAATCAGCCTTCCACTAAATCTTCTCCTTCATAATAAATATTAGATCACTTTCAGCAAGAATCTTATTCAACTTGCTGCCCCAGCTCTGAGCCGCCCAGGAACACAGGGAAGTGGCCTGCAGTTCCTTTCTCGCAGGGCGCTAAGGGCCTGGGAAGCTGTCGTCCATGTTCCCGGGGCATAGAGGACAGAGCCAAGGAGGTCGTAACGCCCTCTGCAACATCCTGGTTACTTATGAGTTAACGGGCAGGTCCCATAAATAAATTATGGGCACACTTTTAGAGCACTTTGCTAAGAACAAGAGTGGCAGAAAATGTCACAAGACTGTCAAGTCACATTAAAGCCCATCTCTTCGCCATGCTCTGTGGGGAAAACAGACAAACCCTGACTTTTTGTCATGGTTTAAAGGCTATTTTACTGATTGGCTGCTTGGAAAAGACATTTATCCACACGGCCTCCTCTGCTCTGCCTCTGGCCTTGCCCAGCGCTGTATTCTTCATATTCCATGAATGTTTCGGTCAGGAACATATTTCACAGACATAAATATCATCCATTAGGGCCTTTAAAAGTGAAGATAATATCATTTTTAATGTGGATTCCATTATGGAAAAAGCTGTCCAGAATGGGGGTTCTGCCTCTGCGCCATCTGCTCGCCTGGGCTGGGTCCTCCAAGATGCTCCCAGTGCGGACGCCCTGCCTCCCAGGGCCCCGAGCCCCAGTCCGCTCGCTCGGTGGGAGCCAGGCTGTGTTTGCGGAAGCACAAAGGAAGTGATTTAGGGCATTGCAGGCCAAGAAGAGGAGGAAAAATCAATACCCATCACCGTCAGATGGAAGTCTTGTCACCACGGCTGTGAACTGGACCGTGTCCCCCAGCCTGCAGCCTCCCTCCCGTGAGCCCTCCGTTCCTCCCCCAGGGCTCACCCAGGACCCAAGGCAGCTGTATCTCAGAGGAGCGCAGAGCTCCAAGCCCCACCTCTGTGCGAAGTTTCACCTCAGCCTCTTTCTGCATGTGACAAACACCTGCAGGTCCCCGTTGTATTGTCCCCCAAGCCTCCTGCTGTCAAACACTCAGCCAAAGCCTCTGATCCTCAGCTGTGTTATGCATCACCTAGTGTGTCACAGCAATGAGGTTTTTTGTTTGTTTTTGGGAAACAACAAATCGAACTCAGCACTTGCACTGGCCAGGCAGGCGCAATGCCGCTGAACTACACCCCTGGCCTTAGCCACGAATTCATGAAAACACTTCTGCAAAAGCTGCACGTGCTCAGTGTGGTCTTGAATCCATTCCTTCATCCTTCCATTTGCTTGACCACATTTGTGGGGTTGCAGACTTTTCCAAGCCTTTCTGCAGTTCACGGGTAAAGAGCAGAGGAAGCAGCCCCAAGAACAACAGGGTCATTCAGACCAGAGGGCTCTGATTGGGGTGGGCTAGGGGATAGGCCCAGGCTCAGCTGCTATAAGCACAGGTGTGAGGGCATAGGCGGAGTCTGGAAAGGGCTGACGAGTGCCAGCATCCCACATAGGCTGGGCACATGGCCCCAATGCCCCCTGTCCCATGGCTGCAGGAGCAATGCCCTAGGTCGGGCAACAGATGGAGGAGCAGGCTCAGAAGCCCTGCTCTCGGAGCCTGCGGGACACAGAGCCAGGCCTGAAGTCTGGGCGTAAACATGGACCTTCCTCAAACCTTTGAGCAGCGTGATCCAGGAGCCCAGAGCCAGAGCTGAGTGGTGACCCCAGGACTGCGCGTGGGTGACAGGCTAGCTCTTCATTCATCTTCTATGTCTTTCTCTCACTCCCAGTTTGAGACAGGAGTCCCATCTGCCTTTTTCTCCAGGACATGAGCTCACCCAATTCACCTTAATCGCCTGCATGGCCCACAAAGGCTCAATTTGCAAATCACTGGGTGCACCCTGGGAGAAAGTCCCTCTCTGGGACACAGCACTCTGGAGATGACAACTCATAATTGCCATCAAGGACAAAACCCCTGAGCAAATTTCAGTGTGAGGTAGCTGTGGCCTCTTCCATGCATGTGGTTTGTGCCACCAAAACAAGGCTGTGGGTGGAGGGGTGGCAATTATCCCTAGCAGCAGGTGTCCCCAGAGAGAGTGGCCCCACTGCTCCTCAGTGTCCTCTGCAAGTCCAGCTGTCTACACCCTTCCTGGAGTCTGGCCAAGGAGAGGAAACCCAAAGGCCCTGAGGGCAGGAAGGAGCCTGTCTTTCTGACAGAGGTGAGACCCCGTCCAGGAGGTCCGAGGAGAACAGACGCCT
>NDGM011183158.1:0-13209 GCA_002564305.1 Octomys mimax | reverse complement strand
GATTCGATTTGAAACTGTCTAATTGCTATTTGTTTATCAATAAAATTATGAAAAAAATAAAAATGAAATAAAATAAAAGGTATTTCATTGGTTTAATCTGACTGAATGCTATGTATTTTATGATAAGTGTATGTTCATCTGGTTGATTTCTAATGTAATGCAGGTATTTTATGTTGATAGTAAATACATGTGTGACCTCTCTTAACTAAAGCTAAAGGGGCTTATAGCAAACTGTCAGACTCCATGAATAAAGGGGTCTAAGAGCTAATGACTTACAACTGCTAGGTCTCAAAAAAGTTTATAAATGTACCTGTTAGTGCGAATGTTAAAGCTTTGATTATATGTTCTCTTATTCCTCAGAAAATTTGTTCTTTTCTAGAAGATACCAAAACCCAGGTAATCATACTGGTAAAACCTATAGTGAATATGCTAGATTGAGTTTCCTTTTACTGGGCTCCACCAGATTTTGTTTATAGAGACACATATTAAGGCCTTGAAACTAAAAAGTTACACGTTGCTCAGTGGGCCCCTGGTGTCTGACACAAGCTGCAGAAGTTACAAGGGTTTGCAGGAATGAATTTATCTAAGTTGAGATAGAAAGGATACAGAATGAAATTATAGATGGAAAATGAGAATAGTGATACTGGAAGCCTACAGAAATAAAGGTCAGTCAGAAAATGGGAAAAAGTCATGCTTCCCTGGATCCACACAGAGAGAAGGGACAGTTCAAGGAAAAATGTCCAAAGCTGCTAGAGAAGGGAAAAGAAGTGTTCATTATGGAATCAGAGAAAGTTTCAGATTGATAAGATCATGAGTCTTTACCACTCAACCCAAAGGAATCCATGTTAACTGTCAATATAAGGAAAAAGCCTATTAAAATTTTAATAGATGCTTATGCAGATTTGTCAATAGTTACCCAGGCAGTGGCCCCACTTGAAAACTTGAGAGTACTTGGTGTTTTCCCTATTTCTGACAATTCATGTGCCCCAAGTAATAATAAAATTGATGAGACATAAAAGGCCATTTTGTTTGAGACAATACACAAGGGCCATGGATGATTACCAAAAAAAAAGAGATTAAATCTCACATTTAAGAGGTCTCTGCCAAGTGACCTACAAAAATTCCTAACGAGTGTTTTTATATGCTGAGGTCCCCTGGACACTATCTTTTTTTGTTTTTCTGATTTCATAGTTTATTTATCATTGCAAAAGCTTCCAAATTAGAAATAAATTAAGACAAACAGCACTTACCATGCACAAACTTAAATGTTACATTATTTGTTTTACATAAGAAACCGAAAAAGTAAACATCGAAGAACAATTACAAGAGATATAATAGGAAACAGGGCAACAGATATTTTGTAAGAGAAGAGGACCAAGAGAAACAGGCAAGGGTTGGGAGAAGAGAGAAGGAGATGAAAATATAAACAATTTACATGTGCAAATTACGTACACCAGTTCCTCATGATGAATACGATCATTACATACAGCAAACATGTACTAATAAAAATTATAAAACAGGAAAAAAGAAACACAAATGAAAGGCCATATGCACTTGACAATGAGCCATAGTCCAATCTGTAACATGACAACTTTTATCTTTTCACAAACACAAATTCATCTCCAGGGACTTCCAGAATGCACTACACAAATGCACTTCAATTTATGATGTAATTGTATCGTTTTTTAAATAATTTTATTGAGAAACAAATAGCAATGAGACAGTTTAAAAACAAATCGCTAGCATAGTTTCAATAATTAATACATTTCATATTGTTGTCCTAGTGGTTATTCTGGACCATATCCTCAACATTTTTATGAAAAGTCATTACTATCTCCTTAGTAAAAACCATTTTGACTATATTCATGATTATCCTGCTAATCTTATTATTTGGCATATACATGTTTCATAGTTTCTTTGGCTTTGTATCCTCCAGACTCAAAGCTATGTCTACCCAAGAGAAAAATGCCTGTGATCTATCAAGGGCCTTTAACCTCTGAAGAATATATCTGACTGCTGATCAACAACTATGATCCCTTTCAGCCTGAAGAAGCCAGAGTGGTCATCACCCATGGTTCCCTCGCAGCAGTTCGAGTTACTTCTTCAGAGGGAGGAATGTTGCAGGCAGCCAAATTAGATAGAAATATTATAGATATTATAGGCAGTCAGACAGGGCCAGGCCCTCAAACGAGACAGCACAGAAGACAAGATACCTTACAACTGTGGGAGAGACAGATGTTCCTGCTGTGAGCCAGACCTAAAGACCAAAGAGCAAACAAATGCTGACCTCCCTAAAGATTAGCATCCTTTATTGATCCTCACCCTGAGGAAGCTGGGAAGAATCCTTATCTAATGGCTACCATATAAGGTCCTGTTTGACATTCATGCCTGCTTGCTATGTGACTCCTTTCCCTGTTTGGTCCCAGACTTTATCAATTTTACCTGAGCAATGGTGCTTGTAATCCCATTGTTTGACCGTAGTTTTGTCCCACCCCACATCCACCTAAGCAAGTTCCCCTCTTCTCTACCTTAGCCCCACATGGTTTTAAGCTATAAAAGTCCCTGGAAGAGACAGATTCCCAGGGAACAACCCGCTCGGGCCCCCATCCTGTCCCTCTCTCAGACAGGAACTTTCTTTCCCCCAGTAAGTATATTCTGTTCATAAAAGTGAAGTCCAAAAATAAAATTTTATTTGTATGTTTGGCTGAATATAAAAATCTACATTCATGAGTAATTTAAATATTCTACTTGCATAAGGACTTAAATGTTCTCCTTAAATAAACAAAGGAAGTGTGTGTTTGGGTGAAATGATTTTGCAAAAACGTCTGAAAATGTTAACAAAAAACCCTCAGAGATTTCAGAGATAAGAAGCTTAAATAGGAACCTACATTGTTCTAATTTCTGCAATGATACATTTTAAAAATTGTTAAAGAAATATAAGCTTTTCTCAAAACTATAAAATTTTATTGCATATCTACACTGACATTGCCTTTATATTTTATAACAAATATGTTTACCTGTAACATATGCACACACATGTACACAGAGACTCATAACACATACAGACATATACTTTCAGTGGTAGAAAATCTCTTCCTATGTGTTAATCCTAGTTCATATATTTTATTAAAATCCAGGGGAGAAAAAGCAAACTTCCTCATGAAACAGCAAATACTATTAGAAGTCCTATTTTCATGGGAATAAAATAATGTTTACTCATTTAGCTCCCTGGTTGGAAAATAAAAATATATGATCAAATAACAGATATGGGGATTCTTTTGATTGGTGGTTTGTTTTCATTTGTTGTTTTGAGACAGAGTCTCATTATGTAGTTCCAGCTGATCTTAAATTCACTATGTGGCACAGTCTGGCCTCACACCTGCAGGAGTCTTTCCACCTCAGCCTCCCCAGTCCTAGGAGTTCAGAAGTGCACCATCACACTCCGCTCAGGCATCGGGATTCTGATTAAACAATGACATCAACCATTGAAGTTTCTTTACAATTTTAGTTTATCAAGTGCCTTCACATGTCTTTTTAAGTTTTTTCTAAATCTGTAGAATCAAACCTGCTAAAATGCTAATTGTTTACTCCTCTAAGTTTCTTTACCTTCTTGCAATAAGTTTCTTGAACCCATGAGGCATTGTGTCTGAGAGCTCATTCCTTGCTTACCCTGTTGCTGCCTTATCTGGTTACCACTAAGACAGCGATTCCTCCTTGGGCTGTTATCTACCATGTCTTTGTGCTGCAGTGTCTCAAGCACACCTCCAATTCTAATTTAAGATCCAAAGAGGAAGGAAGAGCTCGTTTGCCTCTTTAACCTCTTCTAGTGTTATTCACGGTGTTGTGATTGTATTCTCAATGCAGCTGGTATCAGTATCTTCCACGGATCTATCATGGAATTTTTTTTTCCTTTTTGTCTTTTTGAGATAGGGTCTCCCTATGCAGCTCAGTCTAGCTGTGAGCTCACTTTGTGGACCAGGCTGCTCTAGAACTTGCAAGGATCCTCCAGCCTCAGCCTCCCAAGTGCTGGGATTGCAGGTGTGTGCCACCATGCCCCACTATCATGCTTCTCTCACAGACATAGTATGACTTTTCTTAAATCTGTCTCGTCTTAGTTACACAAGTGACATTTTGAGACCATAGCCCAACTCCACTTAAAGTTTTACCCTTTCCATTTGTGTTCTTTAAATGCTCACTCTTAGGGAACCTGGTGATCACATAAGAAACTCAACTATGCTATGAACGTGATGCTGCAAGGAAGTCCAAGGAGCTTCATGAACAGGCCATAGAGCTGGAGACGTCAGGTATCCTAGGAAATCATTATCAACATTCTAGTCCTGTCACTTGTGAGTTAGAATGAAAACTGTAGCCAGTTTGATGGGCACGTTGACCCATGTCAGTTACCTCCAACTGCTTAAGTATATTCACTTCATTGTAAAGTAGAAACAAGCCCTTCCCTTGAACACAGCCCAAATTTCTGATCCACAAACTAATGGCCATAATAAGGAGGCTATTTTACTCCATTAAATTCTAAAAATAGCGGCTGGGAAGATAGTTCAATGGGGTTTGATCTCTGTTCCGTGCAGGTCCCAGAACCCCAAGCAAGCCATGGGACTGGTGACACACTCCTGTAATTCCTGCAATGGGGAGACTGTGACAGGAAGATTACTACAAGTCTGAGCTGTGTATGGAAACCCTATAACAAATAAATATGTACATACACAGGTATGTACATACATACAACAGGTATTTCCCAGGACATGCCTGTAATTACTATTTGAAATCCCTCTTTTTTTTAAACTAGTGACTACACATTTTTTTCCAGAATAGTATATCATCAGTAGACTTCCAAATATCTACAATCAGACCCATAGTTACTTTAATGGAAGTGACTTTTCCCTCGACTCACCTAGTCAGAAGGAAAAAAGGAGGCATCTGCCAAATGTCAGAAACAGGAACAGCAACCCAACTGACCCAAATCTCTCAGTCATGTGAACATGAGGGCTGAGACAAGAGCTACAGAAAAGCTGGATCCTCTTCTAGCAGAGATCTAAATGTGGAGCATGTGAAGAATGTGTCAGGGAAAGGAACCTAAATTCCCCAAAGCCATGACTAGAGTAAATTGTCAGAGCATAATAGATGGTTTGAGACCTAGCTATTTCCTGGGATTTTCTCTGCTCTTAGAGTAGAACAGAAAAATAGCAATCCACTTTCTTGACCTCTTTGCTCACTAAGTGGGTGTTTCTTTCCCAACCAGTCAAGGCAGCAGTTAAATGCTAGCAAAAAGTCACAAGAAAAAGTGTGCTCCCTTAAAGTGTAGTGAAAGCTGAAAGTGCATGTTAAAAATTAAAGGTTAATTCTCACATAGTTTTTGAGAGTGCTTAAAATTGGCACTGCTCTTGTGTAAAATACTTGAAACTCTAAAAGGATTCGTGCAATTAAATTGGGAGTTTGATATTGGTAAATAATTCCTGTTTTGGTTTTTAGGGGCTCCTTTGCTGGTGCTCATTTAAGAAGTAGAGAATTTATTAGTATACATATGTTCTCAGGGAAGGCATGCAGTCACCTTCGAATCTACAGTTTAGGATGCCAGCACAGGGTGCTAGTCCACTGACTGTGTGCTCATCAATTGCAATGGGCTTGATTAAGAAATGATAACTAATAGTCAGCCTATAATTTTGGTGTTTGATTTTCCTTGGCAAATATTTCCAGGACTATGCCAGGCTTCACTGATTATTATTCACCACAGGCTTGAATGCTATCGAAATGTAATATGAATATGGACTTGTGGTACACTTATCTACCTGGAGCTCACTGCCTCAGGTCTAGATCCCAGCTGTCCCTGTGACCCTCTTCTCTGAAGGACAAGGACTTCTAGTCCAGATTTTGTGCTTTCATCCTTAGTACTCTGGGTTAATAACATGCGGGGAAAAATACAGTTTTGTACAAATTGACCCACTTACTCTATTTGGTTCCATATATGAAATATAGTCTCATAAATTTTGTAGTTGATTTCATTGTTATCTCAACTAATTGCTTATAGATAGTTGTTACAGCACTTGGAATATCATGAGAACAATTTTATTTTGGTCACAAGTTTTAGTTTCAAGAACTGAAGAATCCCACAGCTGGGCAAATCATCTCTGACCCATGTAGCCTCCACTGGGGCAACTAGGGCTAGATGATTTGCTTCCCTTCTGGCTTTTTCAGTAATATGTCTGGAATCTTAGCTCTCTTTGGTCACTCTGTGTCCTCAGTATGCCTCATCTTTCCAGTCTTCCCCTTGGTCTGAGCTTCCCTTAGCCTCCCAGTCTCAGGCCAGTGCCATTGCTGAGCACCTTCTGGCTTCCCTTATACTTGTGCAGAACTAAAACAATTCTAAAGCCAGCCTTCTAAATCCCACAATAGCACCTCCACCAATTCTACTTTGTAAGCAAGTCAAAAGACAAATTCAGATTCAAGGGAAAGGAAATGTAAATCCTCTTTTCAATGAAAGCAAGGAAAAAAATTGTAGCTATCTTTAATCCATCAAAGTTACCTTCTATAATATTTACTATTTTAGCTTTTAAAATATTTACAAGTGTATCAAGTGGAGTATACTGTGTGAGTTCACTTTCCGTCACAATAATGAAATATTTAAGACAATTAACACATGAAGAGGAAATGGTTCTCTGAATTCAATTTTAAAAATCCCAACCCATGACCAGTTGGACCCATAGTATTGAGACTGTAGAGAGATGAACATCATGGTGGAAGAGTATGGCAGAGCAAAACTGCTGACTTCATTAAGATCCAAGAATCAAGAGAGGGAAAGGAAGGTGTCCAGGTTCCGCACCTCTCTTATGGCCATGCCTTTGGTGACCTGAGGCCCTCCTAGTATCCTTACCTCACAAAGTCCCTACCACTTCCCAACAGTGTCACCCTGGGACCAAACCTAACACAAAGGTCTTCAGAAGACACTCAAGAGCAAAAATTCCTGTCTCCCCTCCACTCAAAGAGTCATGCCCATGTGACAATGTAAAGTATGTCTACTGCATCCCAAGACTTCCAAAGTCATAACTGTTCTAGGATTGCCCAAAAGATCAGGTTCAAGTCCAGTCTTTGAAACTCAAAGCAAACTCAAAGGTAAGGTTCCAGAAAAATCAAAAAGAACATCACACACTACTAAGAAAGACACACATTCCAAAAGATGACCATTTGTATAGCAGGCAGTAGAAACAGGGAAATGGAAACAGCTCAAGGCAAAAACTACATGCAGAGCTGAGAAGGGATTTGACCCAAAGTTTTAAGACACCAAATTATATAAAGCGCTTAAGCTTTGTTTTGCTTGTAGTTATCCAATGGGCATTTGTAGACCCAAGTAAAAAGTCATGGTTGATGGCAAAAATATCATTGAAATGCCTGTCTCATAAAAATACAAGAATCATGCGTTTCATGAGTGTCAGGTAAAGACCCAGGATTCTGTCTGTTCTCCATCCCTATAGTGATCCATGACCACATTGTGACTGTATTAAAGCGAAAACTGAGGATTATTAAATATCATTTGTTTTTAAAATTATAGAATGTAATTTCTAAAGATCTTCTAGAGAGATTCTCAAATAAATCATGGGGTCTGTAACAGAATGTCCAGAAACCAATGGGTGAGAAATTCTACTACTTGGAGAAAAAAGTACATAAATATGATAGGATATAAATGAAAGATTCTAAAAATTTTGTGTGTACAACACTTGTCCCATATGTAAAAAGAGTAGAAAAGGACTATATTTTTCTCTATCTTGTGGACTATTTATGCTACCATGTTTTCTGGACACCGCATGAACATAAACACCAACTGAATCAATCCTGAGACACTTTGCAAGCACTATTAAAAATTAATTTACAATCACTTGACAGCCCCTCTGTTCAGGATATACCCTGAGAGTCACTTATACATTAATTCTCATTTGTAAACCACATTAGTCATTCCTGAAGGCAAGAACAGATTGGAGAATCTAACGTGTTTATAATTTAATGGACTTTATATAAAGGGAAATTGTCTAAAGTGTTGTAGCAAGTCAGAGTGCTTATTTCCAGAGAGGAAAAAGAAACAGGAAATGAGAATAATATTGACGTTCGAGGAAACCCCCTAACTACTGTAGAGTAGGAAGTGATAGGCAGTGAACTTGCCTAGACTGGGACTAACTCAAAGACACTTAGGGATGCTGAGACAGGGGTTTAGAGCATGGACAGTAACCTGGGCATGTGGGTGTGGGCATTCAAGAGCAAAACTACTGTCTCTCCCCACGCACCTACAAAAAGAAAATACTCTCTCTCTCCTCACAGAGAGCCAGGGACATGCACCCAAACCCCGTGGGTGGAACCCATCAGAGATGCTGCTTTCAGTTTTTCCCAAAAACTTGGGATTACAGGCACGCGCCACCACGCCTCAGTCTCAATCGCCATCTCAGTGAGCCCCGGGGGCGGGGCCAGCATGACATGCCAGGGATCAAAGCCCAGCCACTGCATCTGCCTAAGGGGGTGCTTTAATCCCCTGAGCTATTTGGCTGGCCTTCAGGCTGGTTTTTGATAGTACAACCTATAACTGAAGTCAGCCTGAGAAGTAGAGTTGGAAAAGACCATGTAAGTTCGAGGCCACTGTGTTCTTCTCTCGCAACGGTCTATTCTTGCACTGCAGTGTGTATTTTCCTAATGTTAATTGTCCCACACTCACTTTATAGTACAACTGTTCTCTTACTAACTTCTCAGGAAATTTTGTAAAATGCCTAAAAATGGAAGTGAGTGAGAAAACAGTTGTACTATCTATGATTTTCTTCAGAAGTTATTTGCTTAGAAATAAAGCTAAGTGATTTCTCATAAGAGAACAAAAGAGAATGCTTGATGACCATTGTTCAATGGTCAGACTCAATTATGGGCCCCTGCCCCACCAGGTCAGCTGGTTTGCTTTCTCTTGTTCTAGCTAAAAACTGTTCAACAAAATTTTCAGAAATAAACCAAGATTGAACATCCATGCTGTTCTAAGCAGCAAAATGACATAACATGCCCTCCTGCTGGTTTGCCTAGGACCGACTCATCCCTTCCTATTCACACCTGTACTGAATGGGGGCTATCAGGCCAGTGGGCCCTCTGACTTGTCAGACTTGCTGTTGTAGTGTCCCAGTGACTGTGTTCAGTAGCTCTTACTTAGCAGCTCACCCCACATCACAAGGCCTCACTTCCTCTAGTACAGGCAAGCTATGACATCACATCCTCATGAGAAGGATCCATGTAGTAGAGCATGTATCATGAGAGAAAGAAGCTACATTCACTGACTTCTATTATTAGTATATTACTACCAATACTCTATTTTATTATTAGTTATTATTTTAACATTTTGCTATACCTAATTTATAATTTAAACTTCACCACAGATATGGAGGTGTAGGAAAAACAGTATTTATATGATTTAGTTGTATCTGTGATTTCATGCAGGGTTCTTGGGATAAAACCACTAGAATAAGAGGGGCAGTAAATACATATCTAAATACAACATGACATTTGGGGTTGGACTTTAGCACTAAAAAAAGGATATTAGTAGAAACTTGAACAAAATAGGAAATTTAGTCACTCAGCGGCAATTTCTTGCCTGTAATGAAGACAATGTGTTTATGTAAAAAGTTAGCATTAACAGAAGCTAGTTGAAATATACAGAAGTTCACTAGTATGACTTCTTATTTTATGTAAACTAAAATTTATTCAAAAGTTAGAACTTGTATGTGTGGGAATTACAGGTCCCCAAAAGAGTATGACAGGAGGTTATTTCCATCTAGTTTTCCCAGAAAGCAGAGACAGATGTCAGAGGGGCTTCGCTAATGCTGACTGCTAACAAGCACTGTCATGGGAGTTAGAGAATTGTGAGTACCAGCACTGCTGACATTAGGTGGCCACAACAATCACAGAGACGTAATCATCCAACACAAAGGCAAAGTGCCCGGTCACCACCTCCCCCTGGAGTGGTACAATCAGCCCCTTTCTACCTCCTAATCAGATAACCTGACCTCACTAAGGACAACTGAACTGTAATCTAAGCATCAGCTCTTTCTTCATCTGAACTAGCAATGCCCGAAGTGCAGCCCACACAACCACAGATGTGGCCAACCTGGAAACTAAATGTCACACTATGTCAGATAAGCAAAGGGTTTGGATGTAGAGACTGTACTATTCCAAAGCAAGGGGCCAGTTTTAGAAATTAAAACAGATTTTCTAATAAGCATTGCTACTACAAGAAATAGAAGCACATTTGGAGAAATGTCTAATTCATATTCTCATACACATTCTAAAGAACTTTCTATGTTTAGAACAAGAATAAGTACTCATGGGGCAAGAAAAATTGGATATTGATGATGATTGGTAAAAAGTTGAATAACATAAAAGCAGAATTTAATACTTCAGGAGAATTGGTGAATAGAAGATTGACTATTACAGGATTTGACTCAGAAAATCAGAAGAGAAGCACAAAAAAATCTCCAGTAATTTGGAAGGTAAATGGTATTAGATTTTAAACAGTAGAACTCGTAAAATACTATTAACAAATACTCAGATTACATATGTTCCTTTATACCGTTACTAACAGTGATTTTTATTAATTAGCTGAGTAAAACTTTAAAAAATACTCTGTTGACCTATCTTTTGCTCAGACATTCATGGTATTTTTAAACTATATTCTGGAAATTCAACTTACATCAAAGTTTATATTTCCCATAGTTTATTATTTTTCTATTGGAGATAGTATTAGGAACAGATATAGGAAGATAAAAGCTATTATAAACAAAAAATATATGCATAAGTGTGCATATGCATGATACATACACATAGGTATATGCACACAAACCCATAACAGTTGTAGTTTTTCTCCCATTTGGAAGTATGTGTTAAAAAAAATAGGTGGACATGTTTGTTTGTATATTTACCTACTAGCATTTCCAAGACAAAATAAGGAAAATAACAAAACTGATGAAACTTTAAAGAGCAAAGATGAATTTTAAAGATTTACAAACACGTGGGTAAAATCAAGCAGATTACTTGTAGTTAAATGTGAGCTTGCATCCATCTTCACTTCCAGAAGTTTACCCTAAGAAAATAAGAGTATTTATTCTAATATGAATAAAAATAAAAACTTAATAACCAATTAATATCTAACTACAATATTTCTTTTTAAACAAAATCCATTATGTGTTTATAATTTTATCATCTAATGAGTCTAAAGATATAAATTACAAATAAAGTATTCAAAATTAACCTTCCCAGGGCCTGCCAAAAAGCTCAGCAGATTAAAGCACCTGCAGGCATTTGCAGGGGACAGGGGTTCGATCCCCGGGCCTGCTATGCCGGCCCCACCCCCGGGGCATGCTGAGATGTCAATTGGGATTTAGCATGGTGGTGTGCACCTGTAATCCCAGCTCTTGGGAGGCTGTAAACGGGTGGATCACTAGGAGTCCAATCTAGTAATGAGACCCTGAACAACCAGTAGACCTTTCCCTCAAATACAAAAAAATAAATAAATAAAAATAAAGCTAACTTTCTTGCCCTTCATACAGTTGTGAATTTTGCACACCCCATAAAGAAAAGAAATACATGTCACTTCTAAGGGAATTAAATACATTTTCTAAAAGATGCTACGTGCCACAAAACAGTAGTGTATGCTTTCCTGCTTCTTCCCACCTTCCCATCTCTAATTCAAGTGTGGTACATTTTTATTAATATATGTTTGCAGTAGTTTACAGTTATCTTAGGGAGTGGGTACATGTACTGTTTCCCTCCTGGCTTCCTCCCTTTCCTCTAGATGCGAGGTTCTATGTTCCTTTCCCCATTTTCATTCTTGTTGATATTATTAATCTTATATCATATCTACAACATACAATGCCTACATCCATTGAAGTTAGGTTCTTGTACATGGCACATTTTTGTTCTGCTTATTTACCCTTTCCCCTTCCTTTCACACACATTTTCCTGTACTCCATACCACTTGCAAGAGATCTATTTCCTTGTGTTCTTCTGTTATGGTTTGTGTCTAATTGTCCCCCCAAAACCTCATGCAGTCACAGGGCAGACTTCTAGAGTTTGTGATTCACTCATGATCCACTGGGATTATGGATGTGAGTGCTGCTGGGACTATGGGTGTGAGTCCTACTCCCAGCCTGGGCTAGATAGCCTGAATGCAATTTAAGGGAGACAGACTTCTCTCTACAGCCATTGCTCCTGCCACTCCTCCCTTTGCTCTTTGGACTGAAACCTCTGGTAACTGTGAGCTAAAAAATCCTCAGGCTGGCCAGATAGCTCAGCGGATTGTAGCGCCTGCTTCGGCAGATGCAGGAGTCTAGGGTTCGATCCCTGGCCTGCCACGCTGGCCCCAGCCCTGCCCCTGGGGAATGCTGAGACAGCAATTGGGACCAAGAGTGGTGATGCCTGCCTGCAGTCCCAGCACACGGGAAACTGAAAACAGGTGAATCACTACAAGTCAAGTCTATGCAGTGAGACCCTGTACACCCTGTAGACACTTCACTAAATTTGTAAATAAGTAAACAAATACATAAATAATCATTTCCTTCCTTCATTTTGAGGGTCAGGTATTTGTCCCAGCAACAAAAGAACAGTAATTGGAATGTCTTCTATTCATTCTTTGTTGTGCTATTTGTTTATACTTCGGCTTACTCAAAAAAAAGACAGAAGGTGATATTTAAACTTGTGTCTGATTCATTTCATCCAACATTATATTTTCCAGGTGAGTCTATTTTCCAAAGAATGCCTCAAATTTGTCATCCTTTATGCCAAGTAGTATGTCGTATAAATGCCACATATAGACATCACGTTTTCTTCATCCAACTATCTACTAATGGATGTACAGGCTGCTTCCAGGACTTAACTATGATGAATTGTGCTTCTGCAAACATTGGTATGCGTGTACCACTGCTCTATGCTTTCTTCAGCCACTTGGGGGAAGATGTCTAGAGGAAGATACCTGGGTTGGATGCAGTTCCTAACTTTGGTTCTTTGAAAAATTTCCATAATGACTACACAAGTTTACATTCCCACCAAAAAAGTGGCAGGTCTCCTTTTTCATCATCATTTGTTACTTTTAATTTCTTTTTTTTTTTTTTTTTTGTCTGGTCGTCAAAACCGTATTTATTACTTCATAGATTTACACGGGAGAATAAAGTCATTTACATTGTCTAC
>NDGM011183156.1:0-12419 GCA_002564305.1 Octomys mimax | reverse complement strand
TTTTTTTTTTTTTTTACCTTTGCCTGTTCCAAAATTCTTGAGTTAAATAATAACACGCACTTGATACAGAGTTATGAATAAGCCAACCATACAGACCTAGATGTCACCAATAGCGCACAGCGATCTCTCAGGAAAGCCAAGAAGACCTCATCAGGCATGTCTTGCGGTTTTCTCTGCAAGTTTCAGGCCTAGTGATTTATGTATTTTATTGTTGTTCTTACTGTTAATCAAGTAAATGAGACTTATTTCATCAATAAGTAGTTGGTGGCTGTGTCCAAGGTCACTATGATTCTGCACACAACCTGGGTCTTTATTCATGATCAACCATCAGTTGAAGAACTGATCAGTGTAGAGTGACCACTCTTCCTCTTCAGCTACTGAGATTATGTGAATGCATCATTAGTCATGCATGTATTAAACTGGAAATAGTAAATAATGATGTATTAATCTCTGTGTAAGTATTTGATAACAGTGAGCGTGGCTATAAATGTGGTTCTTTCCATAGCCTCTCTCCTGGATAAAGACAGGATTATGTAGAACAGAACAGAAATAAAATAAAACCTCTGACTTCAATACAGCATTTAGATCTCTTTTAGAGAAAAAGGAAAAAATAGAGCGGATATCCTGTAGAAGGATTTTGCCCATCAGTTCCGAGAGGTGAAAGCCTGGCGCCAGGAGCAGACTTTGGAAAGCTTGTGGCCTCAGAGCTGCATGACTCAGTTTAAGTAAACAATCAGCGCCCGCCGTCGGTTGGCTCAGTGACTGATATGGAAATCAGGCCTAATAAATTATTTTCTGTGCGCTTTCTACTCTTACACAAAGTAATTCTCATTGTCTAACGAGGCTCTTTATAAAAGGCTGTTTATGGCTCCAACTCAATATCAATTAGCTTTCTATTTCCTGCTATAAAATTTGAACTTTGTAATAGTCTCAAGTCTCCCTTGGACTCAAGGGAAAAAATCACGTTAGTTTTATGACATCTTTTACATGGGGCATAAATGTAGCCTTTATATATTTCTTGCTATACGCACAATGGGACTAATCATATTCTGGTACCAAATTAAACCGAAGAATTAGAAATTTATTTTGAGGCTGTACAGATTTGGAGGCAACAGAAAGCAGCAGTCTTTTTTGAGGGCTTGATCTTGGCAGAGATGAAGGGCTGCCGTGGACGGCAACACACTGCTTTCGCTTCCTATGCTGTCCTTGGAAATTATTGAAGCTTCTTTTGTATTGTTTTCCCTAGTGAGGAAAACAGCTGAAATGAATGAACGTTGCACACCTAAGTGAACATCACACCATCAGTCATAACTATCTCAATAGTAAAGAAGCAAATTGTCATTAACATTTGAAATGATCAAGAAGCTGCCCAAGCTCCACTTCTACTGGACAAATTCATCACTTTGATATTGGCTCGTTCATGAGCCTCGTCGATCAGTTTCATTTCGCTGCAAGCTATGCCTCCATGGTTTGCTTTGAGTAACTGTTATTTTCAAAAAGTATTCTACTGGGGAGGGAGATAACTGGAGAGAGGTGTAAGGAAATGGAGTTAACCTAATTACAACAGAATATTGTTTTTGTTTTAGTAATTCATGTGTCGCATGCTGAAATATCCTTTTGTAAAGAAAACGTGGACTCTTTCTTCATCAGAGTAAAGTAAATGAAAATGCTAATTGATTTCAAATGAAATTACTTTGGCTAATTCTTATTGTTTGATATTTAAAGGAACAGGATTTCTGTTCACATCTGATGTCTGTAAGGCCGTTTGCTCAGAATTTCTAAGTTTTGTGAAGGCTGGGTATGCGAGCTCCCAAAGGACAAGTGGGGGCTGCTGCTTCCCTGAAGCACATGGCTCTGCCCTGACCACTTGGCACCCCTTGCCTGCTGGTCCTTTCCCCTGGGGACACCTTGGGGAACAGCAGGGCAGTTCTCAGCATTTTCCCAAAGACACTTCTACCCCAGAAGAGAAGGCAGCCTCCCTGACCCAGGAGTTTGAGCCCTCACCTTCCAGAGGTGAGGGGCATTCCTTGAATGCCTATCACCTGAAGTTATGTACATATCTCTTCCTCAGTGCCATCTTTTGTTACCAAAATATGACTTTTCCAATATGGAGATCACACCTTACTCCTGTTTTGTACTCTAATCCATGAATCTGCTGCTGGCTGGTGTCCGTTATGGGTAGAGACTCAATAATATTGGCAGGTAAAGAGAGAGAGGGCTTTGCCAGGCTTGGTAAGGAATGAGTATCTTGTTCCCAGAACAATGAAAGCAGCCCATTTTGTAAAGTGGTGTCATTTTGGAAGGTGGGGCACATGTCTTTCAGGTATTATGGCTACTGTTTAAAAATATTGAAGTTTCCTACGGTTCAGTCCAAAACTCGAAATGGTTCTTTGTTCTGCAGTTGCTAACTTGGGCCTCTAAGTTTAAGAGCTTTGAGGAAAGACAAACATAGAAAAGTGTAAGAATCAGTCCTTCCTGAAGTTGAGGAAACAAAATCTTCCTAAATAGATAGTGGTCATTGGCGTTCCTTATTTGGAAACTATAGATAATTATTTAAAATAAGGAATGGTGTCAGCTATTTGTTATTAATAGTTATTTTAATTGCTTAGGATTATGGAGTGGGATAATTTAATATATGTATACAATGCGTAAATCATGGTGGTTGACATTTCTATCTCCTTAATCACTGTCTTCAATTAGTGATTAACTTAATCATGCCTGCATATTGGGCGCAGTGTAGAATTTCAGTCACATGTGCGGCACGCGCTGGTCAGGCCGTTCCTGCCTAAGGGGTGCACAGTGCGGGCTTCCGGGTCATTGGCTACTCACTGTTTAGGTTTTGCCTGGGTTTTCACCTGTTGTGGCAGGTGTCCATGACAGCAGCAGCTACGCTGATGTAGCTCCCCTTTGCAAGTGTTCTTATCAGGCTGTTCCACTGATTTATTTATTTTCAGTGTTTTATTAGCGCATGTTTGCAGGACTAAAGTTTACATTGTTCTCAGTAGGCAGGAACATGGACTTAACATACCTTAAAATTTTTATTCCCTTCCCTCTCATCCCTGTGGCTCGGATGTCCTTACCAGTTGCAAAAGATCTGTGTCCCTGTTTTCTAGTGTTTATCTTTAAAAAAAAAAAATTACTTCCACTAAGGTTTTCTCACATAAGAAAAACTGCCCAATATTTCAGTTCATGTATCTGACTTCTGTTACTAATTCCATGTTCTCAACACGGAATGTGTATTCGTTCTCCTACAAAGGACCTAAGTTCGTCTGTCAACGCAGAGCAGCGCTGCATGTGTATCAACGCCGGATTTTCTTGGTCCATCCGTGTGTTCGTGGATGCACAGGTTGCTTCCAAGTTTCAGCTGTCACGAGTTGTGCTGCTGCAGACACGAGCACGCATGAGTGTGGGGCTATACACTTAACCCCTCTGGAAAAATACAGAGAAGCGGAATGGTTAGGTTAAGCTGCCATTATGTTTAAGAAGGAAACACTGCAGCAACTATATTTGCTCATGTGATTGTTTAATGCCCTGAATGCCATTTCCCATTTTGCACATGACCTACTGGAAAAGGAATTAACTTGAACACACTCATACAACCAATCATGGGATGTCAGTATTCAGACTGTCACAGCCTGATTCTCAGCCTGTTTTCTTGATTTTTATACCATGACTGGACGGACCTTTTCTCCATTACATTAGGGATTGCTCAAATCCAGAAGGTAGGTCTCTGGTTCCCCAGATTCCAATTACCCAGCGACTTCCAAATCCACAATAGATGTTCAGTGAACTCTGATTAAAATTCTTTAATGAACCCATAAGATTTTGATGTCGGCAAGGACCAAATGTACAGCAGAAGCCACAGAAAAATAATGTGAATAAGCCACTCCATGTGAATTCATGAACGCCACCAATTATTGGCCGTGGTGGCTGTATAATTTCAATTTTGACATTAAGCTTCAACTTAGCAACATGAAACAAAATGTAGAAGTTATGTATTTGCACTTGACTTCTATGGACAAAGGTCCGAGTCAGGGTACTTTATCCTTTCTGTCTCCTATGGGTAGTTCTTTGTAGCAGGAAGCATTAGTCTTACCTCATGTGGTGAGTGGCAGGGATGAGTCCACTGGTACAAGTACCGGGGTGCTTTGTGCTCTGAGGCCTCTGACTGTCACCTCTCCCAGTGTTCCCAGAGAGGGCAGCAGTGCTAGGTGCTGAATAGTGATAGTGCGGACAGTTTATGTGCCATCAGCTTTGCCCATATGTAATGTTTGACCTTACTTGGAGTTCATGCCTCACCTATCTACTAATCTCAATTGTTTGAGTCAGTACACTAGTTCTGCGCCACCTGTTTATTTAGAAATCCAAGCAGACAGCTCATAATTTCTTAGCCTGAGCCTTTCACATGGGTCAGCTTTATTCAGTCATTCAAGAGAAAAAAGCACAGAGAGGTGGCAGTGGAGATTGCTAAGGGGCTGGCATCAGATGACACACCTCACTGCGGCCTGATTTCATCACGAGAACACACAGACTGAAGGTGAGCTCAGTGAGGAGAGAACACACACTTGCCCCAAGCCCTGAAGACTCTGTCCTGTTTACACGAGAAAGCAATGCCACTATCAACTGAAGTTCTTCTGTACCAGTGCACTTCCCACACCTTTACCTGAGCGCCTCTGTCCTTTCCCATCATGCTATTGTAGCCGATAGTTCACTCACCTCCAATGATCCGAATCACTGTTTTTCACATAAAAGCCTTTAAGGCAAAGCACAATCCCATCTCTCTCCCAAAGTTTTCTCACGCTTTCTCTCAGAAGGAGGAGAAAAAAAGCTGGAAAGCAAACTTTTTCTACCTCAGATCATCTAAGATCAAATCGTAGCAAGTTATAGAAGAGGCCCCGACAAAGCTTAGCCCCAAACTGTCTTTGTGAAGAAGAAAGCAAGGCCCAGAAAGATGAAGGAATTGCTCATGGCAACAAGCAAGCCTGTCGGACTCCATTCCTGGTTTCTTTCTAGCACTTTCTGTTGTCTCAGCCTTGATGGGCCCAACCTGTAGGGCAGTGTTGCTCGTTAGGCTTTCAGAATTTCTCTAATTAACCCAAAAGTGTATTAAAACAATAATCTTTTAATGTTTGTACAGATGCTGCCAATGAAATCTTCCATGTACAGACTGATAGATTGAAAGGTATTTTCCTGTTGCTTCCTCATGATTTATGGTTTGAAAATCACTTAGTATTTTACAATAATTGCTCAGACTTCAACAAGAATTAATATATATTATATTCATATAATACATTCTTATTATGTATAATACACATTTTATATTATATACGATATATGCATTATATCTAATGTAGCTGTGGGGCTGCGCATGTAGTCTTTTTCTCAGCAATTGACTCTCATGATAATTGTTTTTGTGCATTAGTCATAATCACTTTTTAAGCAGCAAAGCCTATTACTGTTACAGAGTGAGTTTCAGATGCCCTGCAGATTTGAGCAATTTTGGGTAATGCAGCTGTGTGTGGTGAAGAGATTTTACAATGCCTATAAAATCTTGCCTCATGACATGTTCAGCAGTGAATCTGAGGCACCATATAGCAATTTCAGTGCTTTTCATTAAATACCAAACACCGTTTTCATTGTGCAGTTTTTAAACAAGAGCTAACTCTGAGAGAAGGAGGGAGTTCAAGTTGTACCCAGTAGGGAGTCCCAGAAGGAAGGCAGAGTCTTTTGAGAAAAAAAAATACCAGCAGCAACAGTAACAGCAACACACACATAAATTAAAAAAAAAAAAGTGCATGAAAAATTTGTATTTCACTTGCATCGTCCTTGGCTGGTTCCTGAGTATCCGTGCTTCTCCATGCTTCTCTTACTGCTGCACAGATTAGGTCTATCTTCCATCCCAGAGCATGCCTAATACATACATTGCATACAATGCATACATTGCATGAAAACAGAATGAGGAAGGGCTGGGTTAGCCACAGGGGCTGTGTGTGATTTCTCTGTGGTATTTCAAATTATCTCCTTGGCTTCAACTCCTTCTGTGGTGGAGCTGTTCTTGCAAGTAGGTTAACAGACACAATGATTAAACCAACCATTGCCTATTTAAGCAGTTCCCATGTACATATTTAGTCCCAATATGCTTCTGACAAAATGGACAGAAGCTCAGAATAACAGAGAGATGTAAGGATGTGGGGTGGATTTTGAAAAACGGGTTTCTGTCCTCACAAATCCAGGCCAAGTCAGAATACTTGGCTTCATGTCGTGGCCCCAGCGAACATTCTCCTGGGATGCTACAGTGCTATATCACTGAATTCTTTTAAGTCCAAGTTCATTATTTTCATCTATGGCTAAAGGAAATCACTGTAGTGTAGAATGGCAAAGTCCTTGCTTTATGTATCATTCCCTAAGCCAAAACCCAAAACGATTGGATTTGGTATTAGTTCATTTGGTAAGAGTTTTTTGTTTGTTTTGGTACCGGGACCCAAACTCACAACCTCATATTTGCCAGGCAGGTGCTGTGCCACTGAGCTATATCCCCAGCCCATTTGGCAAGATTTGTCCAACAACACAGCCTAAGCACGTCCTCTCTTGAAGAACGAGTCACCGCTCAGTGCCTGCTGCGGTTGATGTCTCTCCTTGGTGGATCACCCAGTACCCTCTACCCAGCCATGTGCTTCCAAGCATGGTGACACTATCACACAGGAGTCAGAGACACTTTGAAGTTCTTTTCCCAGTTGTGAGGATGACCGAGTGTAGTTGTGGATGGAAACCTAAGCTCACATCCAGGCCCTGTGCTGACACCCAGGGCAACACAGGGAAGCAAACCAGATGTGGGCTCTCATTTCTCCACCCTTAACATAAGGATGAAAAGTCCCAGCTCCATAAAGCTAGAGTATGTTTGAAAGTCATTTATATGTATAAACCCTGCCCAAATGTAAGGCTTTCCCCGTCGCCACTGAATCAGCACGATATGTATTAATACATCCATATGTTTGTTCACTTTAAATAAGATTGCCAAATGTACTAAGGTGTTAGAAATTTACTGGCAAATGATTGCTTCTCTGCTGGAGAATAAACCCTTGAGATAGCTTCCTCTGTCCCCTGAAGAGTATACTGCTCAACTGGAGGGAAGATCTACCTCTACTGTTAGCCCTGGACCAACTCTTGGCACTTTTGTCCGGGAGTCTGGTATTGTATCCAACACTCATTGTGCAGAGTGTGGTCTTGGGAATCGGCACCTATTAAAGCATTGAACTCACTGCTCTTTGCTTTCACTTGGCCAGAAGTTACTGGATATAATGTAGGTACAAACAAGCCTGTGGTGTCCATATGGTATAGTAAGCAGCCCACAAAGTGAGCAGGCTAATTGAACGTATGATCCAAAGAGGACAGAACATTCAGTCTGGCAAGGGAAGCATGCGCAATCTGCTTGGATTCCAGAGACCCACTTATATTATTTGCTTTGTGTCACTTTAGCTGAATCAAAATGTTCTTAACTGTTAAGTATGATTATGGAAATACTTTGATGACTAACTATCTTTGACACACAGTGGACAACAAAATCACAATTATTTTTTCCCTACTGAAATCCATGTAAGGTAAGCCCAAGCTACCCAATAGATGAATATTTTAGTTTGAAGGAAGAATGACCAAAGTCTTCCTAAGTAGAGGCAGTGGTACACTCTTCATGGAGGTAACGTTTATGATTTATTGCCTGACATTCAAGGGTCTGGGGCCTCATATGGGTTATCTTCAGTGCTCATGAGGACCTCCACACACAGCTAACGTCCCTGCTTCCTCTGGTGGCGAAAAGTGGGAGAACTTGAGGCAGCTGCTTTGTGGGAGTCCCGGGGAGGCAGCACTTCCTGTGGGGCCTGCCTTGGCAAATCTGTTTCTTCCCAAACTTACTTTGTCATCGGTAACATGGAAATAATAGTAGTCCTTGCTTCCTTCTAACATGTTATGAAAGGCTCATGAGTTGTCTGTAAGAAACTCAAATCAGCTTTCTTTCTGTAAAGACAGATAAAAGTGTAAATAGATTGCAAAGAATTTAAGAGAGGAAAAATTTATACAAAGAACAGAGAAAACAAAAGATAAGCAGGCAGAGGATAACATCTCATAAGGTGAAGCCGTTGACATTTGAGCATCTGGTTACTTGCTTTGGAAAAGGGCTGCCAGCTTGAATTTTAATTGATAAAATAAGGGCTGACCAAATAGCTCAGCAGATTAAAGTGCCTGCAAACAGGCATAGGGGCCAGGGGTTCCATCCCTGGGCCTGCCATGGAGGCCCCGCCCCAGAGGGTACACTAAAATGACAACTGAGACTGGGTGTGTGGCACACACCTGTAATCCCAGCACTTGGGAGGCTGTAAACAGGCGGATCACTAGGAGTCTGATCTAGTAGTGAGACCCTGAACACCCTATAGACTCTTCCCTGAAATGCAAAATAAATAAATAAATAAATAAATAGAATTGATAAAATAATATATGGAGAGATTTTCTGTAGTTACTAAGTAAAGTTTAGAATTCAACCCAGGTGTCACTGGCCCCAAAATCTGTGTTTTGGTTTTTTCTCTACCTTGGTGCCAGGCATGGTAAATTGTCTGGTTCTAGCATTTGTAGGTCTCCCTTCTGTCTCTGATCCTGAAGAGAAATGAATACCTTCAGCAAAAGCACAGAGAAGGGCAAAGTAGGAGGCAGGTCCTCTGGCAGGTCGCGCTGCAGCTGCGTGGCTCCCTTCTCTCACAGCATAGTCCCTTCCTCTGGATGGTGGGCTCTCAGCGTCACGAGCTCTGGATCCAAGAGGAAGGCTGGGTCAGGGCCTAAGCCAAGAGGCCACTGTGGGTGTGGCGCTCATTTTCTCTGACCATATCAGCACAGTTGTGTTGAAGAGATGAGAGCGAGGGCCAGTACTAAGCTATAAAGAATAACAGAGCCCTTCATACAGGCAGTAAAGGTGGAGGTGCTCACGATGACAGAGGAAGAGGAAGGCTGAGCATGGAATGAAGTGGAAAAAGGGTTCTGCTACCAACAAGAGCGTGCCTCAGCTTTGTAACACCACACTAGCCTCCACCCATAAGTGAGTAGGCTTTTGCTTTGTCCACTGCAGGCCAACTTGACATGTTTCTCTTAAATAAAATAAAATAAAATGTGTCTCCTAATTGGAGAATTTATCAAGCCTTTCCTCTCTAACTGACATTAAAATCACAGCCGATCCTCTTCTTTTTTTCCAAGTTCCAAAGGTTTGAGAAAGAATTTCCTAATCAAAATACTTACATTTGTTGCAAGCAATTTTATTTAATCTTTTATATGAAGCAGGCCAGTCCGATAATATAGCACTTTTGTTTTACAGATAATTAAACAAGAAAAGCTTCCTTCTGCCCAAATGATCTATGTAAACCAATAAATGTCATTTGGGGGCCTGGATAATTACCTGGGCAATTATGTAAACCTCTTTAACTCCACTTTTCCGGGATCCTGATAGATGTGGGAATACAAATATTCTCATCCTTGTCCAGAGATCCTGTTTTATACTCTAGGATTTATATCATTGTTGGAAGTCATATAAAGTTACTGGTCTCAAGATAGAGTTGGAAGCTGGTAAAGCTACTACACACCAATGCAAGACTTTGAAATCATGATTTGTTTTGATTTTTCCCTCTTTACAAAATCATGAACTTTTTCAAAATAAGGTCCAGTTATCTAGTGACATTTCACAGGTGACAAAACTGTACCTGGCCCAGAAGTGATATGATAAGTTCAATGAACCTGTAACAACCAAAATAAGGGTAATCGAAACCGTTTGTCCCTCTGGATTTGCTTAAGTGGGGTTCTTGACAAACAGAAGCTGGGCATCTTGTATCTCACATGAACATGACTGCACAGTGCATTACTTATTGAATAGGAATGTGTGAAAAATATGACAATTTCCATGGTCATGCTAAAAATGTCAAAGCTCTCTAAATCATTTGCTTATAATACCAATGGGCTCTGGAGCCAAGTGCCAACCCACTTGTGGGTGTCAGGTGCCTGCAGGTCAGTGGAGAGACCACTGTGCCCAGTGCTTCCATTCAGGCCACCGCCTACGGCGCTCCCAGCCCGGCCTTTTGCTGGCTACCTATTGGAGCTGCAGCGCTGTGGTGGTATGAAGGGAACAATGCTGCGCACTAATGCTGTCAACACCTTGGCGATGTCTGCCTTTCTTCAATTACTTTTGTTTACAAATTACTCCTAATTTTGTTCTTAAAAGCTAGTTAAGAACAAATGCAGCTAGGATTGATGGGAAGCTCGCTGCATGATTAAGTAATTACGTTTTTAAAGCTTGCCTTACACTAGGACTAATGACATGTCACCAGGAGCAGAAACCCCAGACAATGAATGAGGAATGTTTCTATGTACTTAGTTGCTTTTAAATCCCCCTTTACACTAGAGCTGGTGCCGTGCATGGGGATGAAGAAAATGAGCAGCAACGCAGCCTCCGTGGCCATCGTGTGTAGCCCCAAGCTCCCAGAGAGCCGTCCTTCTTAGTCCTTGCTTTAGTCTTCGTAGGGTTGACTGTTCATTTCGTTTACTGACCAAAATGCTATATTCCTTTGATGACTGCAGAGTGAAATAAAGTTAACTAGTAGGTGATGGTCCTCTCTGTACAGGAAGAGAATTGAAAGCAGATATTTTGAGTACAGAGAAGAGAACTGAGGTCAGGCCTCAGGGCTTGGCCACCTTCTCTCACCATTGACTGCAGGGTGTAATGGCTTGAGGCCCTGGGCACTGCACAAGTTTGGCATAAGAGATGGGACACTAGGGCAAGGGAGTTCTTCCATTTCCATACCAGGGAGGGTGGTGTTTCCTCAACCACAGATTCAGTTAACCGACTGGGCAGTGGTTGTTCCTCTAAAGTAAAATAGTAGGGAAACAATTTCAAATGTGTCCACACAAAATAAATGTTGTAACATAGCTCATATATGATTATCAGTATATAGTATACATACACATTTTCATGTAATTTATAGCTATGTTCTATATACTATATGAATATATTTATGTATAGCAATACATGCACAACAAAAGCATAATACAGTACTCAATAAGCTGCTTCAATTTTGGGGGTAAATTTATTGTATAATACACACAGTCATCACACAAACATATGGGGATATAGTAGCTAGATAAGCACGCCTCAACACACACGCATGTACATATTGTATATGTGCAGATTCTCAAAAATATGCGATTGAGCAAGGATGTCAGAAAATAAAACCACTGCCATATGGACCATGGTTGTACATATCTGTGATCTCAGAACTTGGGAGGCTGAGGCAGGAGGATCATTGAGGCTTCGAGACCAGCCTGGGCTACAAAGTGAGCTCAAGGGCAGCCTGAACTGCATAGTGGGACCCTGTCTCAAAAGAGAAATAAATAAATAAATAAATAAATAAATAATAAAGCAAGCACTAGTGGGTGAGCATGTTCCAGCACGAGTGATGATTGGCCATGGGTTGATGGCGAAACTCAAGAATCACACAGCTCGAGTTTCACCCTGAGCTCCCAATGGCTACTTGGCTTTCATGATACCGGGCTCAGACTCTTTCGTCATAACATGCAGATCATGGATGCCAGCCTGCTGGAGCTGCTGAGAAAAGAAAATGAGATAAAACATAACATCTATCCAGCTGCTCTGTCCACAGTAGGTCCTCAGGAAATGTTAATTGCCTCTCCAAGGCCCTGTAATTGTACTCAAAAGTTGAGTAATAGTGACCCAGGAGAGAAGCAACACACTATGCAATTTTCTCAACTTGTGAAATTCAAACTAGTTATCTCTTACTGCCAAGTAATAACGACTGCAATAAACGGAGGAGATTTCCGTTTAAATAAGTGGGTGATTTTAGCTGACTCCAGAGATGCAAATGGACCCTAATTAAGCAATTCCTTAATCGTTCTTTCTGCTTCTTCTTCACAGAGGCTTTATTTCTTGCCTGCGGGTGAATACATTTAGTGTACATACATTGAGATATGAATATGCATACATGCTCAAGCACGTAGTGTAATGTTTTCAGTGTAGGAGTTTTAACGGAGAAGAACAGAGATGCTCAATTAATTGGGGCTACAAATAACGCTTTAAGGACATTCACTTGCTTCAGAATAGAGTCTGTCTTCTTCAGTTTGGCCTTCCAGGCCTTCAGAAATGGACTTAAGTGTTTCAAGACGTTCTCCATTTTCCTTGAGCAACTGGCTCTCTCATTTGAAATTCCAGGGGACTCATTCTCCAGTCAGCCATCAGATGGTAATTTGATCTTTCGGCAACTCATTATTTGGAAAAGGAAGCTGCCTATTGAATGGAGCTGTAGAAAAGATTTATTGGGGCCGGGGAGATGACTCAGTAGAATAAGCACTTCCCTGGCAAGCACAAGGGCCTGAGTTCA
>NDGM011183150.1:0-13799 GCA_002564305.1 Octomys mimax | reverse complement strand
TAAGGAGAGTCACATGGAGAGAAAACATTCTCTCAGGCTTTGACAGAGAGCAAATTGGTCAAGCAATGGCCGTGACCCTTGCACATGAATGACACTGACAAAGGATCTACAAACTGCAGTATAGGGTTTCAGAGTAAATCCTGAAGGAATTTGACTGACATTGTCAGATATAAAAGTTACATTTCTTGTTGTATAGGTTTTGCTTTATCTTGGTCTTAACCATCCAGCAGAAAAGTATATAAAGGAGGTGTAAAAAGTAAAGCCTTATCAATATGCTGAGCTGTAAAAGGCTCAAGTCAACAACTTCTGACATTTCCAATCCTATGGATAATCCACTACTATTATGGACTACTGGACTACATTGTATTACCTTGCTGAATTCATGCACCTACATTATTTAAACATCAGTGGAATACCCTTCTCTGACAAAACTAAACAAAAAAGGGGATACTAATGAAGGACCATTTTGTATCTGCATATACAATATAGGATAGATAGATAGCTACTTACTCTTAATTCAATGAGAAGAAAGATTTATACTAATAGTGTTTGGACATTATATCATGTCTGCATCTTGTACTATGAATAACCACTATGAAGACAACAATATGCAATGTATTAATTTTTGTAACTATTCTATTGACCTGTTTTGAAATTGTCTCATTGCAATTTGTTTCCTAATAAAATTAATTAAAAAACGAAGAAAAATATCATGCCTCTCAGATGTGAACCTCAGTTAGGATTTTGATGTTCTATCTTGTGCAACTCCATGTCTTTCTCTGAGCCCTTCCTCTGAGTTTGGCTCATTGTCTTCTATTTCACTACTACAGGTAGTTGGACTGGTAGTGGTTACAGCTGAGCATGCACCCGAACTTGAGTGAACCTGTTACCTGTACTTTGGGTTCATCAGAGATTCAGATTAATGGCAAAGAAACTAAGGGAACAGATGAGATTCCATCATTGCCTCCCTAGGAAAGAGCCTGGGTACTTTCTATTCTTATTTTAAACCATCAAAAGTTTCTGGGGATCAAGCACCCAACTGGTCTACAACAATCATTTGAATGTAAATCAGAATGTATCACTCTTTTCTCAAGAACCATCTAAACTTACTTGCCATACTACAATGAAAATGAAAGAAAACCTAGCACCATGGCCCAGGGAGTCTATACATGCCCAAACTTCACCTCACACAAAGTGCCTCAGGTCTTCTGGAGTGCCACAATCCATGGCAAACTAATTTAGCTCTTGAACGACATTGCCCTTTCTCTCTTCTAGATCTTCATTCCAGTAACATAGTCTGCTTAGATCTCTCTTCCTGTGGCTCCCCTGTTCTGGAGGAGTCATGTTGATGCTTAGCCCACTCTGTGGTTTTTCCCTTGTAAAAGTTTCAAATTTGATTATTCCATAATAGTTTAGTTTTTTTTGTTGTTGTTGTTGAACATTGTACATTTTCTCAACTATACTCTCCATGGGAGAAAAACCAGACTTTATGTCCTTAATGATTGGCACATAGTAGAAAACACATTTCTGAATCTATGAACAAGTTAATGATTGAATAAAAAGTTTCAGTACTAAATACAACCTTATTTTCTTAAAATTAATTTCATGGTTACAGTAAATCCTTTTAAAAACACAGATGCAAGGAATTATGAAATGCTCTTTTTCTAGTCTCTACCATTTCAGCCATAAATGATTTCATCCACTGAGCTTTGGGTTATTCCCATCTTTCAAGTGCTGTCAGTGCTTTTCCTGCCCAGGAGTAAATCTGAAAAAGGACCCAAGGCCCTTTTCTTTAGTCTCTCAAATTGAGTGGTAGAAGGTCAGCTGTGTCTCTGACTCTTTTGGAAGGTCTTGAGACTCTCCCGTTCTTTAATGCAGAGATCCACTACCCAGCCTTGGGTCTCAGTGGGAATGCACAGAAGGATCTCCATAGCTCTCCTTATGCCGGAGGCTTTATTGCTCTTTAAATAGTGTTTTCCTCTGTGTGTTGGAAAAAATTAAGATAGCACTTTAGAGAAGGCCAAAAAGAACAACAATATTAAGTGTGAATAATTTCTGCTGAGCTTCAATGGGACTCTAAAGGGCATTACAGTGCAGTGTGGAGACCAAAGATTTAGTATTTGGCACACATTTTTAAATTCATGCAGTACCAATGGGGCAAACTATACTCAGAATTTTTCTTTTAAAGTTGAGCATGTCCTCATCTGTGAAGGGAAAATACTGTTAACATTTCAGGATGGTTTTGAAGATAAAATGAGGTAGCAAGACATGCAGAAAAATATCTCACTCATGAAACACCTTTCACCTTATTTATGATCTTTAAAGCTTGCATTTCACCTTTAGTTTCAGAAAGAGTAAAGCTCCTCTTGGGAAATTTCCATTCTGGCCCATTCAGTGACCCAAGAGGAAAGGTCTCCAAAGTTGTACAAGCAATACCTTTTTGATATTATTCCTAAGACCATTCAGAGAGAGAGGAAACAGAAATTTAGATTTGAAAACTTCTGCAAAAATTTACAAATGGATTTTTATTTCCCTGTGATTGGCCAACTTTATTAACAAACTCTGTCTTTCCTCCCTCTTTTCAGCTGTACTAAGTGAAAGACCTTCCTGGTTCTTTTCATTAATGTTTGGAATCTAGGGAGATGCAAGCTTTGCTTCAGTTAAGTATCAAACCTAATCAATGCTTTCCATGAACTTCTGGTTTGTAATGAAAGAGTTTTTGATCCTTCTTACTTAAATTATCTTGTTCAGATCCTTTACAGTCATGGGCAGTGGAAGACAGGAGGGGCTCCTTGACCTTTTGGTGTTCACATACTTCCAATAGAATAAACACTCAACGGAAGCCTTGGCGTGGAGTTCTATGTTCACCTTCTTCTTTACGTCTACTCCATTTGCCTCTGGATTCCTAGCTGCCTTCCTCAGTTGTACTAAGGGAAAGCAGTGCACTTTCTGCTACCTTCTGGTTTCCTTAATGACACTAATATTATAGTATATTTGAGGCCAATTGGCTTTCCCAAGTTGGCCTCGATTCTCTTCCCAAATACTCTTCTCTCATTTCTCCCTACCACCATTAAGAGAGTCTTATTCCTTCTCCATTGAATCGGGGCAGGACCATGAATCATAAGAAACACTGGTAGTCATTCTCACTTCTCAAGCTCTCCTGAGTCAGGGCATGTAATGTCCAATAACTCTGAGACCAACATCATGAGGAGACCACATATAACTGACCTACTTAAAGAAGCCTAAATAAGCTTTCAACTGAGACCCAAGAAAAGCTACCAGTCTGGAAACTTCCACAGGTCTGCAGTCTGAGCTATCATCTGACTGTGTCTGCATCCTAGAAACCAAGTGATACAGCCCTTTCCAAATATGTGACCCCAGTAGTTGCGAACAAAATAAAGAGATTGTCTTACCTAAGTTTTAGGACATTTTTGCAATACAGCAGTGAAAACTAGATTAATCCTGCATAAACATAATAGATTTTCCCAGTTTATCTGCTTAACTGTATGAATTCTAATTTCTTCATCTTATGTTATAAGTAAAATTCAACTTCCATAGAATTTTCATCTGAGCCTTCTATCCATCTCTTTCATACCTGGAATTAGACTTTCATATTTGTCTTGCCATGGAGACATTTATTGTATATCCAATGTGAAGATATCTTTATTGTAATATAGATTTGACATGCTAGTAAGAAACATTTCTATACATTTTTATAGAATATTGCATTTTTCATATTACAAAGACTTCAGAAACCTGTGGGACACAGTTCTTTCAGTTTGGGTAAAGTGCTGTTGTGTAGATTTAAACGCTTTTAGGTGGTGATATGTTTCAGCAGCAAGAGCTGATCATGAACTTATTAAAATATATAGAATCCACCAAGGAGAGAATTTGGGTATGGAAAAAGAGGAGACTCAGCTTTTAATATTGGGGGGCAGGTAAAAAGCATCTCATGAAATGTCTTCATGTGTAACTAAGTGAAGGCTTTAGCTTGATGTTGGAGAGAGGCAAAAATACAAGAGAACTAACAGTGAGCTTTGCATCAAAAATGTTGCCTACAGACCTCACACATCTGGAGAATAACTGTACTCACTTGCATCTTCACCCAGTGACAAGTTCCTGGCTGAATGTGCTGCTTCAGGGCCAGCTGGAGCCACATCACTAGGGACACCATGTGATGTTCTGGGCTGTTCTGGGCTGCAGCCCCTCCCTTCTCTTTCTGATTTCTGGCTGCCATAGATTGAATGCCTTTTTCTCCACCATGCTCTACTGTCATCTTATTTCTACCTTAGAACCTTCTGTCCATGGACTAAAACCATGAGCCAAAATAAACCCCTTCTCCTTTAACCTGTGAGCAATGAGTGTTTTGTCCGGTGATAAGAAAGTGACTAAGATTGAGGCTAAAGTAGGAGACCTGCCACTGTGGTTTGCGTCAAGTATGTCCCCAAAAGGCCTGCCCATGTGTTCAGAAGTGGAGCTTATGGAAAATATTTCTGCCACCGAGGCAATAATCACATGGTGAGTTCAGGGCTGTTATACTGTTATGAGGAGCCCACCTAGAGGAGGTGGATCACTGGAACACAGCTTGGAAGGTAGACCTCTCTCTTGCTCGCTCCTATGCACTCTGCCTCTTGGCTGCCATTAGCTGGGCAGTTTTCTCCACCCTGTCTCCCACTGTCATGTGTGTGTCTTGGACCCTGCTGATATGTACTGAAAAGCAAGTCTAAAAGCATGTGACTAAATAAATATTTCCTCCTTTGAGTGGCATATTATCAAGTATTTTCTAGAAGAAATGAAAGCCAACCAATATTCAGGAAAATAAAAGATTGCACAGCACTAATGTCCAGCTAAGTGCTGAAATCATTATGTCATCCTGAAGAAGGGCACAAGTGAAGATGCTGGGACTCTGATGTGGAAAGTCAGAACTGGGGCTTGCTGTTCTTGTGGAAGCTGGAAACTCAATGAAACCAGTGAGCACAAGGCCCAGGGCATGCACAGATGACAGCAGCAAATCCCATCATCTTTCTAATTAGCCCACTGAGAATGAATACTTCTAAACAAATTAAACAGATGCACATTATGACAATGTGGCTTTTATATTTTAAATTTGTTTCTTATAAAAAATTATTTTTTTGTATTTTAGGGAAAGGTCTATAGGGTGTTCAGGGTCTCACTACTAGATTATACTCATAGTGATCCACCTGTTTACAGTCTCCCGAGAGCTGGGATTACAGGCACGCACTACCACGTCCAGTCTCAATTGCTGTCTCAGCATGTCCTGGGGGCGAGGCCAGCATGGAAGGCCAGGGGATCAAATCCAATCCCTGGCCCCTGAGCCTGCTTGCAGGCCCTTTAATCTGCTGAGTTCTTTGGCTGACCCTAAAAATAATTTTTGATGGGAAATTTTAGTATCAATGACTACAGAAAAGTGGGAAAAAACCATTAGAGAAAAAAATGCATTTAATGCATGCCATGGAAAACCTTCATTTAAATATATATGAAATATGTAATAAATTGTGACAAGTAAGCAAAAAACATCTTGGAAATGCAAGGATTTTTACCATAATTAACTAATTTTTAAGGGTAACTCTCCATATTCTATTCATGTTTTGGAAATGGATTTCCGGGTCAATTGTCACCTGAGAAGTCCTTGAATCACAAGGATTGCAAGGATATTCTGTTACTAACTAAGCCCCAGAATTCTATTTCAAAGAATAAAATAATTGTTAAATTTTCTATATTAACTTGAAGAAGAATTTGTCACATATGAAGAGTTAAAATGGACAATAAGAAGCCAAATCTGACAAAAGCCATTGTTGAGATGATCATCATTTTTCCTTTCCTCTGAGTAGTTCATGTTCCTGCCCTGCTCACTCAAGCAAATTGAGTGCACTTACTGCTTTGGGAACAGGATGTAAAGAGACGACAGAGTGAGAGGGTCCTGGCCTTGGTCTACAATGGCTCTGTGTCATGAAGGCAATGCAGAAGTATCTGCACCTAAGTGTTGTAGTCACGAGAAATGTGCCAGGAGCCAGCGAGCACTTAGCAGAGTTCTCATTGACTGATGGTTCAGTGTTGAAGAAGGGTGGAAAGGATCTGCTGAGGGAGCATAGCTGTGGATCTCAACCTGAGGAGTAGCTGCACAGAGCACCCAGTTCTCCCAGGATCAACTCCCTGTTCCACAGCTCTAGTCACTTTTCGACTCCTGTTCCTAGCTCCATCTTCTGGCCTGAGAGGTCTTCCTTTCCCATAGCTAAAGGCCACTCTTCACAGTTGAATATCATTCAGCTTTTTTGAATTTTATTGATTGTAACTGTTTTAACAACTCTGTAGATTTCCTTGATATCCATTCAACAAAACCACACCCACATTGGGACAGACTTATCTTTTTTACATGTTACTGCCTGCTGAACAGCCCTGTTAGCATTCCTGATGCTCTGCTGGAATCCTGAGGGGATCACAGGCATCTGCTGAAGAGTACCCAGAAACTGTAACCATGAGGCTGGTTGTACAACACCGCTGAACCACTTTTTTTCCCTTTCCAATGTTTTATTTTAATGTAATATGTGTAGATACTAGTAAAGAAAATACAAATAAAATAATATTCTTCTATAAAAATAATATTTTATAACAAAATAATTAAAGGATAACAATTGTTAATGCATTCTGTACTGTTGTCTTAAAAGAAAGGCCAAAATGTTACTCGGAGTACAAATCATTTTCCACTGCACCCAGATATTCCACTTCTCGATATCTTTCCAAAAGAGCTAAAACCATGATATTATAGGAATGCATGAATAGCAGCTCATTTTTCTGAGAAAAAATTTCAACATCATTCATTTGAACTTCATATTGAGATCATTGCTCATCTTGAGACCATTTTATTACTTGTAGAAACTTGACATGTATATTTTGTTTTCAAACCAACAAAGTGTTAGCTGGATTTCATTCTCTCTGAATTCCCCCAAATAATATGGAAAATTGTAAAGAAGTGAAAAATAGAGTTATCATAGGGTCCAGTAATTCTTCTTTTGTATACATACTCAAAGGAAGTGGAAGACATCTGGTAAAGATAGCTTAACATCTATGCCCACTGTGGCATTATTCATGGTAACCAAGGTACCAAACAACTTACAGGAAGATACAAGGGGAACTGTGGTAGATATATACACTGGAATATTATTCATCTATAAAAAGAAAATTCTGTCATTTGCCAAAATATATAGTGGGCTTTGTGCTAAGTGAAATATGCTAGAAACAGAAAAAAATACAAGCATTTGCTTTTATATGGCTTCTAAACATAGATAGTAGTAGACAGATAGAAGGTGATAGACCATCAAAACCGCAGCACCAATAAATGAAGCAGTAGCTACAGAGGATGGATGGGGTAGGGGAAAAAATGGGACGCATGCATCAAAAGATACAAACTGGCAGGGCTGGGGAGATGGCTCAGTAGAATAAGCATGTCCCTGGCAAGTGCAAGGGCCTGAGTTCAATCCCCGGTTCCGAAAAACAAACAAACAAACAAACAAAAACCCTAAAAAAATAAATAAACACAGTAGATATGTAGGAAGATCAAGTCTAGCTATCTATTGTATAACATAAGGGCTATGGTTAATATTATATTTTATTTAGGAATTTTGTTTAATGAATAGTTTTTAGCTGTTTGTGCAACACACATAGAAAAAGGGATAAATATCTGAGATGATGGATATGGAATTTTATCACCTACATTTTATTTCACTAAAGTGAGTGTGAAAATGTATCGTATCTATTCCCATGTGTACTCCAATACTTCATGTTATATTTCTTATATATACAAAGTACAACATTTAAAAATTCTAAGAATTTTTGTCCACCTAAGGATATCAGTGCAAAAGTAGATTTGCAAACCACAGAGTAAGAAAGAAGCATCAATAAACTTATGAGAAGTTAGTGGAAGGAAAGGGAAAAAAAGGAATTAAGAGAGATGATGTTCATGTACCAACTTCCCATGGTGAATGTAATTATTATGTAATGCAAGCATGGAGTAATTTAAATGCAGTGAAAAAGAAAATTTTATGTGAAACTAGTGAAGCTTGATGGAAAACACCTTAACAATATGTTTCATAGAAAAATATTCTAAAAAATCTCATAAAACAAAGGCTTTTTCTATGAACTGTAACTGGCTATTAAAAAAAAAAAAAAACACTTTAAGGGCCGGGGAGATGGCTCAGTGGAATAAGCGCTTCCCTGGCAAGTGCAAGGGCCTGAGTTCAATCCCTGGTTCTGAAAAAAAAGAAAAAAAAGAAAAAACACTTTAATGCTTTTACATTTGCTCTGAGGTTAGGTGACATTCAACATATCTCAGTCTCTTTGAGATGTCCTAAAATGATTTTGAATTATAGTACATTTAATTTGGGAAATATTCACAGTGTTCACCATCTCTTCTTTGTAACATTGATACTACTATGAACCACATGTAGGAATAACTTCAAAAATGCTTCTATTATTCCTTGTGATCATTCATTTTTCTTAATTTGTCTAATTTGTTGGCAAATAATTGTTCAGAAACATGACACAAAGGCAAATAGGGATGTGATATAGAATATTTAGCACTAAATTATGTGAGTAGAAGAAGAGAAACAAGAAATATATGCAAGGTTTTTAATATACTAAGCAGCAAGCTAATTTTTAGAACAATTTCTCTTCATTTAACTTGCATAATGTTAATCACTTACAAGTTCTTACTTGTCATAAATGTCACAAATTGCAGAGGCAGATACTTTTTTCTTTGCTAATAGGAGTCATAAAAAGTGGAATTTATTGGAATTTCTGCTTGTATTAAGCACAGTACAGGTTATTAATTCAAAGGGTGTTTTAGAATATTCATGATAAAAACTCTTAATTTTCTTGAAAAATTAGAGCGTTTTAATGGAAGAAGCTCAATAAAGGTTGTTCCAATATTCAAAGCCATTTTAAAAGCATACATTGCATTAACAACCCCAAGTTGTGAAGCTCAGTAAGTAATGGAGCTGAAAGACACCTTTGTAAACTTTTACAACAAAATAAATGATGTGATCAACTGTATCCATGGAAATTAATTTTACAAAGGATGCTGATATATGAAGAGAGAAAAAATAAAAATGCATAAAAGCATTAAGAGAGTATAAAATAGTCAAAAAATTTTAAATTCTTGATTTTCTGAAACATGCAGCTAATTACAATTTCTTTTTATTCAACAAATATTCAATCCTTTAAATATATAAGAAATGTTAACTAGAAACAATGTCACACTGAATAGTTAGCAAATAAATGCAAATTATTATTATTACTATCTAAAAAGAATAAAAAGTAGTTTAAAAAGTTAGAAACAATACAGAGCGATACAGAACTTAACAAAAGAAATCAGTAGGAATTCAACAATGGTTGAGGAAGTGCAAATTAAAATGTAAAATGATACTATTACATATCAAAAAAAGTGGTTAGGATTTAAAATGGATAACACCAAATGTTCACAATGGCATGAAGCACCTGGAATTCCCAGGCATCATTGATGCAAGTGGAAATTAGATCACTCATTCTTGACAACTCATAGTTATAAAGCTGAACATAAATATGACCCTGATTCCAAAATTTCTCTTCTAGGTTTATACTTCATAGAAATGTGCTCCTATGTTCTGTGTAAGAAAGATACAAACATTTATGTCAACACCATTTGTGATTGATTGTTGTAGAAATCTCTTAATTTTTCTAGTTTGTTGGCAAACAAATGTGACAATATTTGTCATGGTTTGGGGTTTTTGCAAGGGAAACAATACAACATAGAACATGTTTTACAAGATTATTTTATAATCACCCAAAGAATCATACACAAAGAGTACAGGAAATCTGTCCACACACTAAAAACCAAAGAAGAATCCAGCTGAGGGCTTGGATCCTAATATCCTGCATGAGTCCAGCTGAAAATGTAGAGCTCATTAAAATATCTTTCACAAGTCCAGTTGAAGGCTTAAAATGTACAACAATGTCTCATGCAAGTCTGCTTCATTGTTCTGTGCTGGAAAGGCCCAGAAGTCATGGTGATAACTAGGAAGTGTGTGCCAGTGGGATGATGGATTTGTGCTAGCAGGTTGAGGGATCTGAACTGGAGCCAGAAATCAATGTTCAAGGGAAGAAACAGAGCTCCCCTGACAAGTACCACAGCCATCCTCAGTAACAGCGAGGTCCCGAGCTCCTCCAGTGATGCGGAAAGCTGAGTTCCCATGAGGAAAGCCAGCACAACAAGCTTCTCCATGAGGCTGAGCAGTGCACCATCTTGCCTTCCAGAGCCAGGAGCAATGCTGAAGATGAGGACTAGAGCTCCCCCCAAATGAGTCACAGCCAATCTCAGCAACAGTGAAGGTCCTGTGCTCTTCCTTCCACAAGAACAGCTGAATTCATCAGGAAAGCAGGCATGAAAAGGTCCTCCAGCAGAACAGCCCAAGAGAACCAGAAGCTTCCAACAGCTCCAACAGATTCTCTAAAAAGCTTCCCTAGCAACCTCTCAACAGTTTTTCCAGTTTTGCCTCTTATGCAGCTGGCAAAAATCCTCAGGTTGGCCTCCCACACCCAGCGCCCTACTAGGTCCATTCAGTTGGGTGTAACACATTGTCTACCTGTTTAACAATCCACTACAATATTAATCCATGTGTTTTTCATTTATTTAACTGCGTTTTCAATGTTTCTTATTTCATTCTGATTTTATGTATTTCATTATTCATCCTATTTGTCTTAGTTATTCTACTGAAAGGTTTGTAAATTTTGTTGAGTTTTTAAAATAACATTTTTTCTAATTTATTCCATTATATAATTCAGTTCTTGCTATTATAATTATAAATTTCCTTATGATAACTTTTGTTTGATAAATTACTGATAAATAAATTTAGTTTGATCTTCTTTTAAATGTATATGTTTCTCAATGTAACCATACTTCTTAGTACCAATTTTGTTGTGTATTATACATTTTTATGTGTCATGGCTTTATGTTTATTTTGAGATACTTTCTATTTTCCCCTTTGATTTATTCTTGAACTATTGTTGAAGAATTGATGGTTTAATTTTCAGATATTTGCATATTTTCCCATTTTTATTTTACTAAAACTCATATTTATGGTTTTGTGGTTATAAGGGGCTTTTGATATGATTTCAATATTTTTAAATGTGAAAAGACTTGTTTTATGATCTAACATGTAATTTGTCCTAGAAAGCACTTTGTACATTTGAGAAGAATGTGTAGCATGTTTCCTATCTGTATGTTATCTCAATTTTTACTATATTTTTTTTGTTTCTCTTTGATTTCTATCTGTATGATTAGTGTAGTATTGAAAGTAGGGTTTGAACTCTCTTACTATTGTTTCAGGAAAGTCTATTTTTCCTTTCAGCTCTGTCAATGTTTGCTTTTATATATTTATGGGCTCTATTGATAACTGTCTTTATTTTATAAATTTTAGTCTTATTGAATTGGCTCTTTTCTCATGTAATTATCTAATTATCTAGTTCTTTTGATCTTTTTCTGTTCTTGCTCTTTCTCAACATTTTGTTGAGAAATTTTGATTTCACAACACTTTGTTGCAATATAATGTGATTTGTTTACTTTTATTGTTTTTGTGCCTACTAAAATTTTTTTATTTGGAGTTACCTGTAGTCTTGCATAAAATTATAGTTATATATCTTTTATGATAAGAATTTCAGTTACATAGAGTAATTCTATACTTTAACTTCCTGTCCCTCAATTTGATGTTACTGATATAAAATTTAATTATTTTCATATGACATGTTCATTAAAAATTTAGCAATTCTAATTATGTAAATTTGTTATAATTTTTCCTTTAATTTTTTGCTTAGGCTAAAAATGATTTACATGCTGCCTTTGCAGAACTGAATTTTTCAATATTTGCCTTCATAATACATTTACTATTATATACTGTCCTATGCTCTTATGTTGCTGTTGAGAATAATTTTGTTTCAACTTGAAGAATTTCTTTCATCACTTGGTGTAAGGTAGATCTAGTAATGGACAAAACCCCAAGTTTTTTTGTTTATGAAATTATTTATCTGCCCTAATTTTAATTAAAAGCTTTTTAATTTTTGGTACCATATTCTTGTTTAGTTGTAGTTTTTCCAGACTTTTGCCTATGTCATTACATGGTCTCTCCAAGTTTTCAGCTAAGAAACTCACTGATAGTCTTTTACATTTCCTCTGTATGTGAAAGTAGTTCTTCTCTTGCCATTTTCAAAGTTCATTTTGTCCCAAACTTCTGATATTTTGTTATAATTTATCTTTTTTAAGAACTCTGTTGATTGTATATATTTGGAAAACTTTGAGTTTTCTGGATCCAAAGACTTTCCTTCCTGACATTCAGGTATTGTAAAGTGCTATTCTACCATAACTAAGGATAAACTTGAGACATTTTATAGGCCACAGATGCACCTTGAAAACATAATTTTAAGTAAAATAAATCACACACACACACACACACACACACACACACACCTCTGTTTAAATATCATATTGTTTCTCATGTGTGAGAAGCCCAAGTGGTAAATAAGGACCAAACTGGAGGATAGCTATTGGGAACTAGGAAGAGAATGTTAAAATAGGGAGATAAACAAGGGAAAGGAGAGGAGGAAGGGAAGGAAGAGAACAGAGATTTTAAAAATGGAAGAAAACAATAGCAACAAAGTTTTGCAAAATAGAGCAGAAGAATAGGAAAAACAAATTAACATGTATTATGTGCAAGTACAAATTCCGTATGATGAATGTGATCACTAGGTATGCCAAAAGTGTACCAATAATATTAATTTTAAAAATTCTTTTTCTGTTTCTGTGTGTCTTATCTGTCTGGAATAACATAATACAAATATTGATTTCCATTATTGTGAACAATAAATCCTATAGATTTTTTCACTCTTGTACTTTCTTTTCCTTATTTTTGTTGTGCTTATTAATTTAAAATAATTCTTTTTTTTTAGTATTTTAGTACAGGGTCTACAGGGTCTACAGGGTCTACAGGGTCTCACTATGTATATTGGACTCATAGCGATTCTCTTGTTTTCAGCCTCCGAAGTGCTGGGATTACAGGCATGCGCTACCATGCCCAGTCTCAATCACCTGCTCAGTGTGCCCCAGGTGCAGGGCCAGCACAGCAGGCCAGGGATAGAACCCCAGTTGATTACTTGAATTCATATTAGGCTGTTCATAGATATGAATTTCTACATAACTAACTTAATTTTTTTACCTTGGAGGTATCATGTATCCTTGATTATGGGTAATTCTCAGGACCTTGGGCTTATTTCTATGCATTTGAAATAAAGATCAGTTCCTCTAGGATTTCCAGACTTGCTTAGGCACAAAAAGCTTTCCAGAAGAAATTCTGAACAGGTCTATTGATAAGACCTGTGAATGCAACCTAGTACTGGGTTAAATGCTTGGGCAAGTCTGGTTCTGGGAGCCATAGACCTCCTCTGGAGATCACCCTCAGGAGACTTAGCCATGCTGGCTTTTCAAATGTTTTGAGAGGGGTGCAAAAGTGATGCTTTCAAGTAATACCCCTAAAACCTGGGATGGTTGATGAGTCTGTCATAGGTTTCCTAACCTCAAATTATAAAACCTGTTATGGTCTCCTCCCTTTCTATTCACTACATTTTAAAATTAAAACATTTTTAAAAGAGAATACAGAATAGTAATAAAAAAGGAAAGATTAAAAATGATACAGAACTTCACCAAACAAAGTAATATATATTTGACAGTGTTTTTTGTATTGCATATTGTTGTCTTC
>NDGM011183147.1:0-11224 GCA_002564305.1 Octomys mimax | reverse complement strand
GGCCCAGGGATTGAATCCCTGGCCCCTGCACCTGCTTGCAGGTGCTTTAATCCACTGAACTATGTGGCCAACCCCCAGAGATGTTTCAATACAAAGAATTTAGGGTTTTTTTGTTTGTTTGTTTTTTAACTGGAAACAGTCTAGGAAGGGCTAGGGAAGTGGCAATTAATATAGAAGAGGCACAGCAGTAGGACCCCTCAGGAACTGCGCTGTGACCTGGCATTTCTGAAAAGGTTTCCAAGACCCATGTTAGAAAATAAAAGGCAAAGGAAGTAAAAGCAGCTAATTAGAAGATTTCTGAGACCAGCAGAGGGAAGACAGTGGGCTCATTGCCCTCTCTGTGTGTAGCACCTGGAGGCTGTGCTAGGGAAGCTGAGAAACAGCGATTGTGGAAGTGAACTGCACTCTAGGTGTGTGCATCTGCTATTTAAGAGGTCCCTGGTCACTGACCACTTGGAAATTGAGATCGGGAGCAATTGTCCATTTTTCAAAAAATCCAGCTGAAGGCCAGTGAAAGCATTTCCTCTGAATTTCACATGACTCCAAGGAGAGTTGGGGGCTTTAATTGACAATGGCTGTGCCAGGCTGAGGAGGGGAGAGCCTCACCTCCATTAGGAGCAAGCAGGCTCCACATTAATCAACGGCTCACATTTTCTTCTTAGGTTCTTTAAAGTAGGAGAGTTACAGTGAATAGCCCTAAAGAGGTGTGTACACATGCAGGTTTTAGATACAACAGCCTTAAGGCCCAAGCTCAGGAATAGGCTTTTTCTAAATTATAAGCCAGACATATTCCAATTGGCACTCAGGGATCCAGCTCTTCATTCATTCATTCTTTCATCCATCCATCCATCCATTCATTTATTGTCATTTAAGAGTCATTATAAGTGCCTCCTCTACCAAGGCAGTAGCAAATAGGCAGTGACAGTCAACAGCAGCCCTTGCTTCACCCTAAGAGGCCAAGCCCTGTGAGCACACACGGGGGTGCTGAGGTGGGTGGCACACAGTGCCGCATAAGGTTGTATTAAATGAAAGAAAGGATCAAGCAGGTGTGATGGTGCATGCCTGTAATCCCAGCATTCTGGGAGGCCAAGGCAGGAAAATGACAAGTCTGAGTCCAGCCTAGGCAACTTAGTAACTTGGTGAGATCCTGTCTCACACTAAAAAAGGTCTGGGAATATAACCTAATGCAAAGGCCTTGGGTTCAATCTCTGGTATTGAAAAAAGAAAAAGAACATGTAAATGAACACCTGCATGGAGACAATCCCAGGGAGCTGTGGGCATCCTCAGATCCTGGATCTAAACCAATGTGGAGTTTGGAAGGGTGTGAGTCCGAGAAAACATTCTGAGAGTGTAATTCCTGACTTGCTTTGCATGCTGTGTCATACAAGAGGTAGTAACAGACTTTCTACCACGTGCCAAGCACTGTGTGGCTGGTAGGGATGACACAGTGGCAGGGGACCAACACCTCCCTAGCTCTTGGAGTTAACAGGCAAAGGGTAGGAGGTCCACAGAAGCCCAAGCTGTTCAGGACCTTGCAGGCCCAGCTTAGACGGGGATCTTCAGGGGCACTTCTTTCAGCAAGGGCTGTTTATGACCAGGACCAAAGGATGAGAACAAAGCATAGAGGAAAGGGGAGTGCGAGCTGGTGGGTGGAGGACGGAGGTCTGGTCGCAGGTAGCAAGGATCCCTCCGGCTACTGCTCGGACAGGACTGGCTTAGACTAGGTGGTGGTGGTGGTGGTGGATGAGTCAGAAAGCTGCGATTCCCTCTGCTTCTCTCTTGAAAGAACAAGGGGCTAGAAAGCACACAAGTTATTCTTGTGGCTTTCCATTCTGAGAAGCAGAGCCCTCACTTTCTCTCTGGCCACTTCTGTCGTTCGTGTAAACATCCTGCCCAGTCAACCAGCTCCAAATAGACTCTGTTTATAGTCAACATCATGCAGTATAGTTCCCAGAAACAGCCTTAGATAAATCTAGAGTCTTTGGTTGGTCATTAGCTCCCATGACTCTACATCCAAAATAGCTCTGGAATCTCCAGCACTTCCCCTGGCGCCTCGTCCTATCCTTGCTGGTCATCAGCACAAGCTGGCCTCGTTCTGACATGCATGTTGGTTGTGTTACATGGACATTGGCCATAGTGCACAGCTACCTTGCTGGTCCTGGCACTAGCTTTCTCTGCAGAACCCCCAGCCTCAGGGCTCTAAAACAGCAACCATTCATGATTTCTCCGGGCCCTGTAGGTGGATGGACATTTCTTCTGATCTGTGCAACATGGCTGTGGTCTGATTACCTGTCCTGACCTGACGCACAAATCTGAGGGCCTGGCAGGATACCCCAAGCTTCTCTCCATGCTGTTTCCTGTGCTCTGGGGTGTTGGCCCAGGCCTCTTACTGTAGCTGCAGAATGATTCTCTTCAGCAAGAAAGTGGTACTTGATTCCTAAGCATGTTTAGAGGAATGCTGGGGATCAAGCCCAGACCCTACAAATGCTAAGTAAATGTTCTGCCACTGAGCTCACCAGAACCCCTGCATAAGCACCGTGCAAGCCCTTACTTGAGCACACTTGCTCTCGAGACACTGGCCAAAACAAGGCCATTGCAAGATCAGATTCTAAGCATAGTGAGATAGACCCGTCTCATGTTAGATGGGAGGCAGATCCGCTGAGCAGAGGGCTATGTGTATAGGTAGCCTAAGCGAATTGGCCCCTTGTGTCACCACGGTGGCTCTGGATGCAGACGCAATGGCACTATTCTCTGCTACTACCCACCTTTGGCAAGGGCACTCCCAGAAGCTGTCCAGGCCTCAGCTGCTCATCTGTAATAAGAGAATCACTGGGTGAGAGTCTCCGTGGCATGGGTAGGGTGTGAGATGAGAAAACACACAGATGCACCACAGGTGCGCAGGTGACCTGGGCACCTGGGCGCCACAGGGCTCAGCTGGCTTCCTCTTATCAGCTGAAATCTTCTGGGGCCCCTTCCTGTGTGGCTTTGGCCTGCTCACGCCTGCTTGGCTCACACGGGCACTTCTACATCTTACCCGATTTTCTGGTCCTTGCAAATGCTTTCCCCAGCCTTTTGTCATTGTCAAATGGCCTCGACTTGAACCTCCCTCACGTAGTGGCTACAGATCTCCCCTGCTCTTCACACTCCCCTTCCACCTTCTTCTGTTATCCTGAATACCTTCACCCCCGTGTCCCTGACCAGATGCATCTGTACTTTGTCCCTTCTGCACCAGGCTTTGACCCCCAAGGGCGGGAGCAGTGAGCTCCTAGGCCCCTGTCCCTGTGGCAGAAGCCTGCCCTGGTGGAGGCCCCAGTGGGTTATTTGAAAAGGCAATTGATGCAGTAAATGTCAGCGCTGACTTGTGCTGTCTTCTCTCTTTCCATTTTCAGACTTCACTTCCCTCAGCCGGAAATGCCAGTGACAGTCAATCGGCAGCTCCAAGCACTTTGCTAAGCAAAGGGACACTTTTACACACGACCAGGGATGGACAGCCTCTCTCCCCGCCCTCTGAGGTGAGTGCTGTGAGATGCACCATCTTGTCCAGATCCTGCCTTGGGCTAGGTCTCAGGGGAGGGGGACACGGTACTATGTCTTGGTCCCTTGGTCCCTTGCCTGCTCTGACAGCACTTCTCGGGGAAAGCTGTCCCTCAGAGAGAAAAGAGAGCCCTGATGGAGTCTCAGCAACCTCTCTTGGTCCTGGCTGGAGTACCTGTCAGGTCCTCTTGAAAACTGATAAGCAAACACTTAAAGCAGGAGCAGCCTTCTAGGACAGGTGCCAGCTACCCTGTAGCAGGCCAGACCAAGCGTTAAACCATGGCCCACGGGTCACACCTGGCCTGGCCTGGGTTTGCAAGCAAAGCACGTGAGTGCAGCCAAATCTCCCAGACCAGAGTAGATCAGCGTCGACAGTAGTCAGTCATGACTGTGTGCTGTCTTCACACATTGAGGTCTGGGCTATTTATTATGTGGGGAAAGCTGATTGACACAGCTTCCTCTGAGGGCCTATCTGACAGTGACTTCAACTTGTGGCAACAGCAGACACCTTGTGACAGAGACCCTGGGGCTGCACAGCCTGGAGCAGGTGCCCTGTGGTCTAGAGCCCAGTTGTCCTCCTGGAGCCACTGCATTAAAATTATGTAGAATTAATTTTAAATCACACTTAGACATATTGCAGGTGCTCAGTAGCTACATGGGGCTGGTGCCTACTGTATGGGCAGAGAGGGCTGGGGGTGTCTCCCTCATTAGGGAGCATTGAGTTGGGAACGTGATCACCTGCACCGTGCCTGTCGCTAACTCACTTGGGGGTGACTGCAATCACTTTGGAAGAAAGAAAGTTGGTGTGAATGAGTGTGTGTGTGTATAGAACTTGTTCATTTTGGCAGGATTATTGGTGAAAATCTTTTTCACTTTTTTATGGCCATTGAGCTATGACCACAACTCCTATCTTTATGTTTAAAAATAGAATTACTTTTATAATTTCTTTGGGGATCATGGTCTCCGCACATGAATTCAGGTAGAAATGGAACTGCATAGACCTTGGGGTTTCTTTTTCTTTTTGTCTTTTTGAGATGGGTCTCGCTATGCAGTTTAGGCTGGCCTTGAGCTCACTTTGTAGCTCAGGCTGGTCTTGAACTCACAATGACGCTCTTGCCTCAGCCTCTCAAGTCCTGGGATTGTAGGCATGCACCACCATGCTCAGCTGGTCTCTTGGTTTTACAAATTAAAGCAGACAGAGAAACACAAGCTTGGGCCTTTCTATGGTCCTCGGCAGTCCAAGTGTTGAATGCGTACCTCTTTATAGGAGAGGACCAGTTGCCACAGTGCTTCCAACATGAGCAAGAGAGACAAGAAACAAGGGGGGAAAGATGTACTCAAGAAAAGGGCTCTGCGAACCCCAGAATGATGGGGTGTGCAGAGCCAGAGGAGAGCGGGAGTTGTAGTCCTGGTCCTGGGCATACTTTGACAGAGCCTATTGAACAACGTACCCATGCTTGGGATCTCAGCACATCCCAGAAGGGGGCTGAGAAAAGTCAGTTTTACACAAGAGACAGGTGCATTGGCCTTGGACCTGGCCATGGTCCACCATCTTGGAGGGACAAGACAGGCAAAACCAGAGCTTGCAGTTGGTTCCCAGCCAGAAAAAGTGATGAGTCACCCAAGCTGGTCTCTGAAACAGTATCTATAGATGCCAGCTCGGACAGAAGAGAGAAGAGACTAGAAGGCCACTGGGTCTAGGCACAAGCTCCCAGGGTAGGTGTTTAGAAGCAGAGCTCCCTTGTGCTTGGGTTACTTGGGAAGGAACAAGAACAAGGAAGAGAGGCAGCTAATGAGAAGAGATGCTGTTACTTCATATTCTGTACATTTAGGTCTGAAAAGGACCAAGATTTTCAGTGGGATCAGCATTATGTCAAAGAGTTTTGCTTCCTTTCAGGGGAGGATGGAATTTAGAGACTGAACTCTTGGTCCCAATTTGTCCATTGTATTGGGGTAGGATTGGTTCTATACCCACTGATCAGACAGATCTGGGCCCTGTATGTGTGTGTGTGTGTGTGTGTGTGTGTGTGTAACAAACACATGTGAACATACAACCACATCCATAGACTTATTTATATCACATGCATGTCCCCCTGTCCGTTCATGTAATCTCTGGATGATTTTTAGTTGATCTATTTATATATTAAGACCACCAAGCATTCTCATGATGTCGCTAGAACCCTCTGGGAATCGGGTCTTTCTTGATGCTGAGCAGTCACTCCCCTCACAGCTCAATGGCACCCCAATCATGACCTTTATTGAACTGAATCAGGCACCATTATTTGCTGTTACTACTGCCATCAACCCAGGGGTCCAAGTACAGATGAAGCAGCCAAGCCCTTGAAGAGCTAATAGACTCAGGCCAAGTTACCTGGCTAATCAGAGAGGCAGTTCACAGGGAGCACCCACCTGGCTGTTGGCATCTCACCACAAGGTCCAGAGTATGGCACAGTTTTAAGAGTTTCAAGAGAGAAACTAGAGTAGTGGGGAGTGTTTGCCCCCATGATCAAAGGTCTCTGGCCCTTGCAGCAGCAGGCCAGCTGAAATGGATCGATTGATTCTGGATCCTTTGCTCTCCTGGCACCTTTGTGGTCTGGATCACTCAATGCTGTTCTGCTGGGTGGGTGATACACAGAGGCATGTGGGTGTGCATACGTGGAGCTGCATGTGGAAGTGAGTGTTGTTGGGGGGGATGGTGAAGCCCTGGATTCCAGGGACGTGTGGTGGATGCGGAGTAAGGCCTCGCTGCCAGGTGAGCCTCTCTTCCCCCTGGCCTGGGGTTTTCCTGGCAGAGGTGCAGTAGTGCCAATGTCTCCACTCCCACTCCTCTGTACTGCAGCCCCCAGCAGACCAGCGGGCCCTGGTCCATCTGGCAGAGGACACGCAATGTGTGTGCCTAGTAAATGCTGGCTCAGAGCGCAGGCCCACAAGTGCTTCTGAGCATCTTCCCTCTCCTGGGTGCTGCTCAGGATCACATCCCAGCCAGGAGTGGGGGCTGGAGGAGAAACCAATACACACGAGTGGCAGAGTGGGGACAGCAGGGAGGGAGGCTAAGCCTCAGCGTGAGGCTGACAGCAGAGAACAGGCGAGGGGAGGCTGGTGATAGCAAGGGCTGGCTGGGCATTTTACCTTGCTGCAGGGGCTGTGGCCAGGCCTGTTTCCTCCCCTGGAAGAGTAACACAGTCACATATGTGACTCCCCTCGCCCTTATCAGCACTCAGGCATTCCTGTTGGGTGGAGCAGTGTTATCAGTGAGCCCAAAGACAAACTGCAAGCCCAGGTCCTTCGAGGAGATAAGCAGACATGCCAGCAGTTGTCTGCTAGAAAGCTGGCAGGGAAGGGCTGGTGGAGTTTCCCTGCGATAACCTTTAGAATCCACAAAAACAGGAACAGAGGGTGTGTCCCAGGAAGAGGGGAGCTGGGGGAGCCGGTGGTGGAAAGACTGCTGGGAGGGGGTCAGCTTGTGAGGCGAATCCACAGGAGCCACACAAGCAGAGAGAGGGAAAGGAGGAGAGAGAGCTTGGGTTGGCTGTGGCTCCCTTCCTTCACGCATTTCCTTATTCACTCAAGTAGTCATCCGACAAGCACTGCGTGGTGCCCCTGTGTCCCAGGCTCTTCCCTGAGTGCTGGATGTAGAACAGGAAGACACGTGCTCTGTCCTTAAGATGCTGCCTTGTCAGTGGGACAGATAGATGGACTGGTGGCATGCACAGGTGGAGCTCTGGTTTCCTGGGTCTTGAAACTTATGCAAAGGAAGGCCCTCTTTGGAGCAAAATAATAGAAAGTTATGAATTGAAATAAAATGTCAAAAACCACTGTTGAATACCAAATAAAATAAAATAGAATGCCAGCATGCAGCTGAGGGGCTGGAGCTTGTGCGTCCTGGGCATGGAAGGGCCTATCTGGGTTTGCATGCTGTAGGAGAGCTGCTTCTGTACAGGATATGGAGAAAGCTGCTGAGAGGCCAGCATCCACTTGGCTGGAGAGGTGTGAGGATACCAGTGCTCTGGTGGGCCCACACTCTGAGTGCCCCAGGCCCTTGCTCTTGGGTCAGTAGGCTGAAGGCCCTTGTTTCTCTTCGTGCTGCCGGGATTCTCAAAGGCGCTCAAAAGACATTGCTCTCACCACAAGGTCCAGAGTACCTCACAGTTTCAGGAGAACAGTGTGGAGTGTTTGTTCCCGTGATCAAAAGTCTCTGGCCCTTGCAGCAGCAGGGCAGCCAAAATGGATCGATGGGCTCCAATCCTTCACTCCTCTGGTGCCCAAGTGGCCTGAGTGGTCCACTTCCTGGGCTCTAGCAGGGGACTCTGGAGATCTGAGCTGAGTGCTGGGTTGAGTTGGCAAGTATTGACATGGAGTCAGCTGTTGGGCACTCACTGCTAACGGCCTTGCACACCTTGAGAGATTCCACCCCAGCCTCCCTGGTTGCTTGCGGCTGCCATTTTCTTGTTATAGAATGTTATATTTTCTTGGACAGAACCGAGGCACAAGGTGGATATGGAACTCACCTAGGAGCACACAGCTAGTACATGGAGGAGCTGGGCTTTGAATGTACCTTGCTATCTCCAGAGCCGGTGACCCTGCTGCGCTGCCTCTCCACCATCCTTGCCACCTAATCCTCCTTCACCAGTTTCCAGCAAGCAGGAAACAGCTTGAAAGGTCAGAGTTAGGAGAGTGACCAGTAAAGTGCTAGCTCCTGGAGTGCAACACTTCATATTTGATCTGTACAGAGAGGTTTTAGCAAGATGAAGAGATGCTTTGGTTTCGAGGTGCAGGGTGGGACGCCCTACCGTGCACCCACAGAGAAAGCATGATGAGAGTGGGCCTCAGCTGAACTACCTCTGCCTTCTGCCTGTCTCCTGGCCGGGTACTACAGGCTCCTTCACCCTTGAGTCCACTTACCGGCTTTGCTGCTGGGTCCCTGTTCTATCTGTCCTGTGTATGCCGCAGTGAGCCACAGAGATGTTCCTGTGCTTATGGAGCTTGGGGCCCAACCTGCCAGGTGCTGTCAGCCTTTACTTGCTCCCTCCATGTCACACCAGATGTAATTCCCAGGAGCTATAACATCCCACCCCTCCTGCATCTGTTGGCCCATCTGCAGAACAGATCCGTGGACCCCAGGCCTTCTTGACTTCAAAGTGTGGGCTCCTCTGAGCTGTCAGCCAAGGGCTTCACAGGCCACTTGCTCATTGTTACCCTCCCCTAAAAGAGCCAAGCCCCTGACACCCAAGGCCAGGCCAGCCAGGGTGGCAGGAGTTGCCCTCCTAGCTCATGAGGGTGCAGCTCTGTTTGGGCTGGAGGGGAGGAGGCCAGGAGTCTTGGTTCTTCTTGACCGATGCTCACTGGCTGCACAAACTTCACCCAAAAGAGTTGTCCTCCTAATAAAATGGGGTCTCACCCCTGCTGCTAGGGGAAACAGATCCACAAGCTATAGAGGCTTCTGGAGAATAGGCCAAGGGCTCCAGCAGCCTTGTGAGCCGCTGTGCCTGTTTCCCTCCTGCTCTGCAAGTTTGGGTTGGGCAGATAGCGTCTCTGAAACTCAGTTTCTTTATCTGTATGAAAGGAGATGGTGATGCTATGGCCCAGGATTTCCTAGGTGACCTGATGACCCATGGCGATTGCCAGGTACCTGATGGGCACATTTAGGATGATTATTTACCCTGGGAGGCACTGTAGGCATCATGGGTGAACCATGAAGCCGAGAGGAGGACCTTTATCTCTGGCAGCTCAGGTGCTGTCTGCTGTGGCACAGGCAGTCTCTCAAGCAAGGGCAGACTCTCCAGCTGACTGGCATGGCCAGCCCAGACATCACAGGAGGAGAGGGCCACCAGAAGCTTGGGAATGTCCTATGCGCAGAAGTCTCGAGTCCTGCCTTAGAGACTAATTAATATTCCACTCATGCCCAGCTGATAAGCACTTGGGCATTTGCAGATAACCTTTTCTCCAAAGACCTTCTTTTCCTGTCCTGCATCCTTTGCACATCTACAGCCCTCATGGCCCAGGGTCACAGTCTAAGATCTGCAGCAGAAGGGACAAGGTTTACGAGGGCCTCACCTCCTCCAAGGCCCCTGTGTCATCTTGCTCCTTTGGCCCCTTTCCTCTCTCTGTCTGATAACAGACTAATCTTCAGAGCAGCGTTTAGCATAGTTCAAGTTCAAATCACATGTCTGCACCTGAGCCTGCCCACCTGCGGTCAATGCCTTCCTTTGGTCTCAGCTTGTTTATCTGCAAATGGAGACAACAGTGAACACTAGTACTTGCCTTGCACAGTGAATTAAGCTTGTACCTTAAAGTTACTCAGAACACTACTGGATGTGGCAGGCTACCACAGCCACTATTCCATATGGGATAGGTGGCTGTGTGTGGCTGTGACTGTGGATGTGATAGTGCCCCTGGCAAATGACATCTAGGGGACATGGTGTGTGACATTCGCTTACGCTACTCTCTACTCTCTGCCTTCATTTATTGTCGCCTGCTGGGATTCTTTCCATTTCTGCCATCTCATCCTCAGCCAGGACTTCTCCCCTTGCCTGTCCCGGAGTTCCACAGCACAAGCTTGCTCTCATCCCGTGTCCAGGGCAGCCCGTATGATGTACACTGTCCTGTCTGTCAGGGCGGCCCTGACATGTCCTTCTTCTCAGGATGCACCAGGAGCTCACCTAGGCCAGCTCTATCTTGCATCTCCAACACCAAGAGGCCACAAAAGGCAGGCACAATTTGTCTGTCTGTCTCAGCCACATGCAGCTGGCCTGGCAGCCACATGGATAAATGTGCTGTACAGTAAGCTGGATGGCGGGGTCAGGGCATGACCCTGAGGAGCGCATCTCTCACCTTCAGCAGCACAGGCCCCAGCCAGGCTGCCCAACTTTGCCTCTGTGCTTGGAGACCTGAGAATGAGAAGATGGCATTTCTGTAGGCTCAGCGTCACCTAGCTTTGGCACTGGCCCCTTCTATATTATTCATAGCTTCTTCACTGAGCTGCCCAGGATGCCTTTGGTTTATCCATCTGCATGCCTTCCATTAAATTAAGCAAACATACCAGGCCCAAATCGCTGCTGAAGACAGAGACCTGGCAAAGAGGAGAAAGGAGACTGGAGAAAGCACAGTCAGCCTGCCTGGAGTCTGCACGCTAAACCTTGTGCTGGATGTCGCTCCCATCCAAGAGGCTACCGGGGGGAGCTGGGCCCCCATGCTGACCAATAATTTTCATGTTAACACTTTGTCACAGACCCTAACACTATCCTCAGGCCGTGAGAAAAAGAGGAGGATGGAAAGCCTTTTGAGATGGGAAGTAGCTTTGCTTTTTTGGTTGGAAGAGTGGAAAGGAATTGGCACTGTACACTCCCTCTCACTTGTCTGAAGCCTTCTGACACAAGGATAGGAACCAGCTGCCTCCCTTCAGGATCTCAGCGCTGGGGGCAGAGAGGGCCACTGGGGGCTGCCCTGGAATTGCCCTGAGTGGTCCTCCTCTGCGTGTGCCTACTGTTCCATCCAGCAGCTCTCTTTGAGCACCCCTCCCAGGTGTTACGTGTCTTCATATGCCACACATCCGTGGCAATGTCCGCTGCACTAGGTTGCCCTTGGCATTTTTTTAAAGTGTTTTTTTATTGTATCAGCTTTTTTAAAAATTTGTGTGTGTGTGTGTGTGTGTGTGGCCAGCTCAGCCCACTAGGGGGCGGGGCTGGCTGGC
>NDGM011183138.1:0-11245 GCA_002564305.1 Octomys mimax | reverse complement strand
CTTCCTTCATTTTGAGTGTTGGGTATTTGTCCCAGCAACGAGAGAAGAGTAACTAAGACAGTTCCCAAACTCCATGCAACTTTGAGCATCATCCTGGTGATGAATGTCTTCTTCTAACTGCTTCCCACCTTCCTCCAAGGGCTGTCCTCTCCAGCCTGTGTCAGCAGGCCCAGCCCAGTTTTATGCTTACCATCAATCACTAACCATTATGTCTTACAGAGAAGGCTCAAGACCAGAGCTCTCTACTATATTTATATTTAAGCTTCTTCTCCTTAGACTTTGCTTGGGCCCCTGTACTCACAGGTAGACTAAGTGCCTGCCTGGTGTCACTGATCTTTCTCCAAATACTTATATACTGTATATTTAAACACTGCATCATAAACATTCACTCATTTAGGCCATTGACCGATGCTTGAGTATCTGAAACATGCCAGCCACTACTCCAGGCAGAAGGGTCACTGCTGTGAACACGACAGACAAATCTCCATGCACCTAGAGTTTCCGTGTCTGTGTGAAGGAATGCATAGTGAAGATACATAGCAAAATATATTGACCACTAGAGAATGATATATAAAGAACTAAGCAAAATTGGGAAGGGAGGTAGATGGTGGTTGTGAGAAGCTGACATTTGGGTAAAGTCACAAGGAGAGAGGGGGTGGGCCCTGTAGGAAGGAGAGGTAGCAAAAGGTGAACAGGAGGAAGAGGGGAAGCACATCCAAGTGTTCAAAATATAAAGAGAGACCATGAACAGGGGACATTCTTGACTCAGGTGAACCCAAATCATTTATTTACTAATGTACTTATTTGGTTATTTATTTAATATAGGATCTGCTATGCAGCTCAGATTCATAGTGATTCTCCTATCTCAGCCTCCCCAGCGCTGGAATTACAGCATGTGCCACCACGCCCAGGCTCAGTGGCTGGCTCAGTGCACCCCAGGGGTGGGGCTGGTCTAGCACGTGGTGCTGGGGATGGAGCCAGGATCCTCGGCTTGCCAGGCAGGTGCTTAGACCGCCGAGATATCTCTCTAGCCCCTAATGAGCCATTTTTAAAGGCCAGCTTCAAACACATATTCAATAAACCAAACACCAGTAAATATACTACCTAATGGCTTCCTGTTTTTCTGTTTTACATTATTGCACTCAATTCTGCATACGTATGAATGTGTTCATTGATCTCACAAGCTCTGCAGTATCCGTGGGGTGGAAGTACTGTATTTTGCTTAACCATTTTCCTATTCTTTGTCTTCCAGTTGCTTCTCACAATGTTAAAAATTGTTAAGCTAAATATATCCTTGTACATATTTGTGGGCAGATGAATGTGTGTCTCAGGGTGTATTCTTTATCTAAAACTTTCACAAGAAGTTATTATGCTTTGTTTAATGTCATTTTTCCAAAGGCATAAAATCATTTCCTAAAGGATTAGGAGAAAACTCCTCTAGGCTTCTCTATTTCCCTGCTTTTTGCCATAAGCCTAAATAAATGAATACATTTAAAAAATGATTTTCATACTAACAACTACTTTTGGCATAACAACAAGCTGAGCAAGAGAGAAGAAGTCAGTGAGTCTTTCTCCCAATTGTACAACTCGATAAACTTTCCCACTATGGTTCTCATGTTTTTGCAAGATCCAGTGATTTTTCTCCCCATCATAATAGGATGCAGCAAAGCCCCTATGGCATGACTACCTTTCTTCCCCTGCCACCTTCCCACCTTCCCTAGCTCCAGGGCTTTGTGGAATCCATTTGCTCCTCATGGTGTTACGCAGTGTTAGATGCCTGTTTCTTGCTGTGGAACGCTTCCTCAGTGATGGGCACTGTGCTAAGCCCTTGCTTTTTTTCCCCCCTATTTTTTTTTTTAGAAAAAGTATTTGGTACAGGGTCTCACTATGCAGCTCAGACTCATAGTGATCCTCCTGTTTTCAGCCTCCCCAGCGCTGGGGTTATAGGCATGGGCCACTATGCCTGGTCTCGGTGGCTGGCTCAGCATGCTTGTAGGTGGGGCCAGTGTGGCATATAATGCTGGGGATTGAACCCTGGTTCCTGTGCTTGCCTAAGCAGGCACTTAGCCTAAGAAGGAACTTAGTCCACTGAGCTATCCCACTGGCCCTAAGCCCCTGCTTTTTATTTCATTCTCATAACAGACAGGAGAGAGGAACTATCCTCCCAGTTTGCATGTGAGACACTCAAACTTTAGGAAAGAACGGCACACACATTTAAAAGGCAACAGATCTGTGATGGGGAAGTGAGGGTTTTGAGCCCTGCATTTATGAGAGGCTGAGTCTGACGCCCTTCATGCTGCAGGAGCCTGATCTCTGCAACTCCTCTGGCACGAGTCAGAGCCACGGTCGTGGGCCCATGCTGGGCTGAAGGAAATGAAGTTGCCTCTGCTAATGCTAGTGATAATGTGGTGCAGAAGGTAGAAATGATTTAGAATTAGGTATTTGAGTCAGAACCCTGACTCTGTCAGTTAAGGACAAGCATGAGATTTCTTTGTTTCTTAACTCAGAAAGTATAACCATAATATCTTCTCCAATGTTTGTTGTGAGGGTAAAGCAGGAGATGGTATAAGGACACTGGCTGCCACAGATAGGCACCCATGAAAGGATAATTTTATTATGTGCTATTATTATTCTAAGGCATACAAAGATAAAAGTCCAGGATAAGGAAAAGAAAAAAACATTGATTTGAGTTTCTTATTGAAGAAATGCAAAAGGTTTTGAGAATTACAACATCAGGAAACCTTGAACACAGTTTGCTAGATGTGTCCACATGCGCTGGATGAATGTCACATGGGATGCCCAGGAAATGGAATTATATACAGACAAAAAATTGTTTAGGATTACCAAGAACTGAGAGGCTGTAGTGATAGAAAGTAATGACCACTGGAATGGATTTTTTGGGGAAAACGATACAAATATTCTAACATTAATCACTGTGATAGTTGCACAATATGAAAACATACTCAAAATCATTGACTTAGTAAGTGAACTGTGGGGTAGAAACACGGTATCTCAATACGATGTTTCTGTTAAATACATACTTCCACTATATGTGTACATAAAATAGATTGAGGAATTCCACATGATACAAAGTTGCACTATGTATAGAATGCATTTATCAAAAGAAATTATGAGCCGTGTATGAGGATGTAGGCCTGTAAACCCCAGCACACTCTGAAAGGCTGAGGCCAGAAGATCTCAAGCTAGAGCACCACATGGGAAACTCAGCAATACCTGTCTCAGAATTTTAAAAAACACTGGGGATGTAGCTCAGAGGGAAGACCGTGGATTCAGTCTTTCTGGTAACACACACACACACACACACACACACACACAAATGTTGTTGCCTCTTTCTTAGTGAAGCCACTCAAAAAAAAAGTATCAAAAAATGTTAAGGAAAAAAAACATGAAAAGCAAAACACACCCAGGAAGAGAAATCAGACGGAAAAAAGTAGAAAGCTAGGACTGAGACTGTCTGCAAGTCTACACTGACCCTGACTCATGCTCAGCAGTGCATGCCTTGGAGTTGTTTGTGGGCAAGTAATGGGTCCGCTGTGATTCATCTGCTCCCTGCTGTGGAGACCTCAGGGAGAAGCAGCTGGATTGTACCCCATCAGGCCTACAGAGGTATGCCCATTTGTAAGCTGGCGAGGTGAGGACAATTTGGTTCACGGGGAGTCAAACCATAGCTTCTGCACCCTGATTAATTGCCCTACTGGTGTCTAGCTCTACATGTGTAATTCTCAGCAGGTGTAAGACTTGTCAAAATATCAAGTGCGGAAGGATGTTGGTCATAGTGTGATGTCTCTTGTCTCTGCAAAAGAAAATATCTATAAAAGTATCTTGCTCATGCTAGGACATGAGGTGATGTTGTGAAAAGTGTTGCTCTTGGAAAGACACCTGCCATCCAAGATCCCCCCACCCCTGGAGTCTCCATGACTCTAATGTCGTAAGTGAATTCAGTAGAAAAGAAAAAGTTGCATAGCTTTCTTTCTTTCCACAATAATAATTTGTATCTTTGGTAGTGCATTGCAGTTACAGAGCACTTCTGTGTTTATAGCTTTTGCTTCTGAGCAGCACTGCAGAGACAGACAATGCTGGCAGCAGACTCTGAGGAGGTAAATGGTTTTCAAGGCCACATGGCCAAGGCAGAGGACTAGATGTAAGCCCATCTCTTTTTAGGATGCATGAGCTGAAATCTCTCAGTTGATTTAATTTTTACCTTTAAAGGGATTATGAAGGCTGGCCAGATAGCTCAGTGGATTAAAGTGCCTGCTTAGGTAGACACAGGGGCTGAGGGTTCCATCCCCAGAGCCTGCAGTGCCAGCCTCACCCCCGGGGTGTGCTGAGACAGTGATTGAGACTAGGTGTGGTGGTGTATGTCTGTAACCCCAGGGCTTGAGAGGCTGAAAAACAGGAAGGATCACTATAAATCCAATCTGTGTAGCGAGACCCTGTAGACCCTGTACTAAACACATTTAAAAAGGGGGCGGGGATTATGAGGATACTAACTAGATGAGAACATGACAATTACAGGGGACAGCTGAGAAAGCTATCACCCCTTAAAGCTGGAATGAATGTGAATTAAGCCTGCAGGCAGGGACTCTGGCTGCCTTGGGGAAAGCTTCACAGGGTAGTTAAAAGGAAAAGCCTTGGGACCAAATTCTGACTCCTGGCATCATGTACAAACCGGGGCTAGTGTGGCTACTATCAGGTTATCGCAAGGACTAAGTGTGCCTGGCATAGAACAAACACTCATTAAAAGCTGCTTTATTCTTCTCTCTTCCTCCTCCTTATCTCATCCTCACTCTGGCATTCTCTTGTCTGCCATTTGCTCAGGAAAGCTCTGGGTCATCTGATTTGGGGCAGCCTGATAAGTTCCTCTTAGCTTAATAATACTTGAAAGCTGAGGTTGGTCTGGTTGGCCTGGTTCTCCCCTTTCTCCAATTGCCATGCTTCATGAATTCATTCCTTGTCACTGCAGCCCCAGTGAAGATCTGGCCTTAATGCTTAAGTGGTCTGACTGGTACAGACCCGATCTTCTGCTGAATAGGGGAAAGTGGGTTGATCTTTCAGTGCCAGGTCATGAGAAGCAAAGATCAGAAAGGACCAGGGAGAATTGGGGGTTGAGAGTGGGCCATCCAGCGAGCATATGGGACCAAAGAACCTGGTAGAGATAGGGGAAATGGGACTGAGGTTAGCATGAACTACACAGTGGTACAGCTGTAGCCAAAACCAGAAAGCATGACTGTGGCCTGGCGTTCCAGTAGGCTGAAAATGGTAGAACTCAGAAGTCCAAACAGGTCAGTAAGTATAGGAAGGCAAGGAGAGTGTGTGTCCAAGGCAAGCCCTCAGGTGTGGAGGCTGAGGCAATGGGGACCAGTGGGATTTTAATAGCATAAGCTAAGCACTTAGAGACAGAACCTGGGTTACCAGGCTAAGCATCAGTGGAGAATCTGGGCAGGGTGAGTGGCCTAACCAAGTTCCTTGGTATACTGGAGAACAGGGAGTTCATTCCTCCAAACTCTGCCTGTGTTAACAGAATGTGGTTCTCCTCCAGGTAGAGCATCATTGTTTAGAGACTGGAGATGGCAGTGGAGAGTCCTCCAGGAAATTGCACTAGTTCACAAATGCCAAGGTTTGTAATAGCTCTTCCTATGAAATTAGAGGCAATATAAACTAGGAAGAGTTTGTAATCTTTGGTTTTCCAACGACTTTGGGAGATAGTAATAGACTCTGTTGATCAGCAAACCCTCCCAGCCCCAGGAACCAATTCATCACTGTAGAAGATCCCTCTGCACAGTCTGAAGAACCACCCTCTTACCTTCTGCTAGATCATGGTTGAATACCTGGGCAACAAGGTGAAGTGCGTTCTTTGTAGTTGTGTAGCTCTGTGCAAAGTTGACAAATCTTTCCCCTGCCCAAAATGGTAATGGTATGTACTTGGGGAGAATGGAAAATACCACTGGGGAGATGAAGTAAGACTGAAGGCTGCAGCACAGTAGAAGAGCACTGAGTCAGGACTGAAGAGATCTGAATTTTGGTGTTTGTTGGCAGCCCTGGAAGCCCACGCTGAGTGGAAGATGCTGCTGAGCCTCGATGTTTATGGCAGAAGGAGGCATCAGCGAGAAGGCCAGGCAGAGGAGCAGGTTTGGAGTCAGGGAGGTGGATCCAGGAGGAAGGCAGAGGCAGCTTCCTTGGTGCAACAGGCGAAGATTGTGCCCAGGAAGCCAGTCTGTAGACAGTAAGGACCACAGGCAGGTATATGGAAAACAGGGAATCAGAGGCTCAGACAAGGGGACCTGAGAAGAAACAGAGCTGCTACTCTGTCTTACCGGGCACTCCAAATGAAGAGCATGCGTCTCCAAGACCTCCTCCCCCAACCAGGTCGAGTAGGAGAGACATAGATAGGAAATGACCAGGGAGAATGACTGAGGAGGCACAGCTGGATGTGGATAGAAAATAAAGCCATGGTTCTCAAACTTCAGAATGCATCAGAGGGGTTTCTTAAGATGTAGTTTACTAAACCCTGCTTGATCCCTGAAGAGCTAAGAATGTAGGGATGAGTTCAAGACTGCCACTGATGACCACAGCTAGCTTCAGATGTCTTATTTGGACTATTTGAAAGTGAACAAACATCAACAGTGTCATGTAGAATCTCTTCCTTTACACTTTGTCTGCTTTCCTTCCAAGCTTAGGAGTGGATGTGATTACAGGATTATATTTTCTGACTTTCTATAATTTTTCTGTACTAATTATGCAACTTCAACTGGGGAAATTGGAGAGCTAGTTTATTGTCTGCTCTGGGTAAACCTCTCTTTGCACAGACTTGACAATATGCCTGATCATGCATGTAGGTTCTTCCTCTCCCCATGCCTCATGTGCCATCCCTACCCTAATAATGTACACAGAAGCTGTAGCATTCTTGATTCAAAGTGTTCTAAAATCTTTGTTGGTCAGGAGAGACTAGACTGAGAAGTAAATTGCTGCAAAAACCCACAGAAGGGCATTGAGATGAGCAGGGATGGGGTAGGGAAGTCTCTTTAACTGGTGTTTCCCACTTCTGGTTGTGCATTAGCACCACCTGGGGACTTTTGGTAACTACAGGATGTAAGTCTGATCTTGTTGATTTGAGATGGGACCTTTGCCACGGGAAAATTTGTATCTCCCCAGGGAGTCCTAATGAGCAGCCACGCCTGAGCTTCGCTGTGTTAGACCAATTTTATTAAGGACACCTGAGCATCGAGCATGGCCGCACTGTTGCATGACTCCTTTTAACAGTTACAAGCCATGTTAAGGGGGTGGGGGACTGAAGGCTGCCACCTGTGGCAAAAGATGTTGCTGCTACAAACATCTCAGTTTAGACAGATGAGCAGAAGCAGGATTCTTGAGACTAGGGGAAAGATAAAACAAAAGAAAGGAAAGAAGGGGAGGGGAGGTGAAGGAAGGGAAGTGAAGAAGGAATAAAGGAAGGAGGGAAGGATGGAAGGAAGGTAGAAAGAATGGATGGAGGAAAACAAGAAAGAAAGGGACAGACAAGTTCAGGGACCAACAACAAATCCCCAGGCTGAGGATAACAGATCTGATACCAAGTCAGGATATGAACAACAACAACAAGTTTCAGTGCCAGGAGAGCAGACTAGCAGGGTCAGCTTACCCCAGACTCACGGAGCCGGTGCAGGGAGAAGTGAAGCTTAGTGGTAACAGGTGAGTCAGGACCTCTGCCTGCCCAGTGTGGGTGGGACTGCATTCATCTGCGTGCTCACAGCCAGGGTGTGCAGCGCAGGAGGCCGAGAAGGACTTGAGAGGAGGAAGAGTAGAAAGTAGAGAGAAAACAACCCGGTTTGCAGATGCTCCATGGCCAGCTCCACTGTGTCTTATTCCACTGAACTGATCAAATGTTTCTGCTATTTCATAACACACTCTCTCAGAGTAATACTTCTCAAATGTTTTTCTTTATTTTTCATTTCTCTTTCTTGCTTCCTTCCTTTCTTGCTTTTTTCTTTTCTTTTTCTTCCTTCCTTTCTTCTTTCTTTCTTTTCTTTTCTTTTTTGTTGTACTGAAGATTAAACTCAGAACTAAGCTAAGTTTAGGACTAAGGACTAAGTTTGCACTAAGCTACATCACCAGCCCCCCCTTTTTTTCAGGTAGGGTCTCCCTATCTGAAGTTACTAAGTTGCCCAGGCTGGGCTCAAACTGTCCTCTTGCCTCAGCCTCCTAGAATGCTAAGATTACTTTAATCAACTTTGATAGCGCAAATGAATACTCTGAGGGATCTTGTTAAAATGCTGATTGTAATTCATTGAGTCTGCGATGGGTTAGGGTTTCTCAATTGCATTTCTCAGTTTTGCCAATGATGCTGACCCATGGATTGTTTTGAGGAGTAGAGCTCTGAAGGACATGAATACTGTCTACTTACACCCTTGAAGAACGCCTTGCTGAAACCTATCACATTGCTACAGATGTGATAATTGACACATGCTTATCCTCATTGCTCCACTAGTTTAAAAGCATCATTGCAGAGATGTTCATTCCCTGAGAAAAAGTACTTGAAGCTGTAAGTACAAGAACAACATCATGTCTATTTCTTGTCAACCCTGTCGGACACCCAATTCCTTTCTCTGCACTCTGTCCCATACAAGACTGGTATGCACAAGACTGAAATTAGGCTTGTGTTGACTGAGTGAAGCAAGAAGCACAAATAAGTAACTTGTTACCTGGGAACAGAGCAGCAATTCTTTCATAAATGAATGCCAATGAGGTGTAATTTTCTGCTGTAGCAGAATTTCTACACCTGACAGTATTCTTAATACACTTTAATTAAGAGGTTAATCTGTTGTTGAAATTGCTTTTCTCTGAAGCCACCTGAAATCAATTTAAACTCAATTACAAGTGGTTAGCTATTGTTTATGTGGTTAAAGATTAGAGAATATACTTTCGCTTGTCAGGAGCCATCAGGGCAAATTTTGAATGTCCTGATCAGAGGACAGCCTGAGTGCTCTTTAATGGGCATGGAGAACCCATTAGAAAATGTAATCAGTCATATTTGATCACTTGACCTTGGGACTCTGCTAGAAAAGGGTCTAATCATGTTTGTCCCCTAAGTGCCACCAGAATTTCTCTGCCAAAATTAATTGATCATTATGTGCTTTCTGAGAGTTTAATATACCCTATTTGATGGAATATAAACTGCAAAAGTAATCTGTAAATTATATAACAAGCTTCAGAATACATTTGCCCTCTGTCTCCTTAGCAGAGATTAAATCTGACAGCTAGTTTCAAAACTATCAAAATTGCTTAACTCCTTCAATAGTTTGCAATGCTCAAGTTTCACAAAGAAAAAAAATCTATTGCATTGCATGTGCCTAGTATATAAATTTGAATTACAAACCATTTTCCATCAGCAAACCAGAGATAAGAAAAGGTTTGACAATGTTTTCTGGGGTCTGAATGCATTATTTTATTCAATTGCATAGTAAGGTACTTAGCTGCTATTAGAAATTTGGATGCGTGTCACAGATGAAGACGCTGCTGTGAACCCTACCCACTTTAGTGCTAAGTATATGAAAGAATTACACGCTTCTAATAGCTCTGGCAGCTTGCTAATGTGATAGCCCATAGCCTGGGTGAGCTATTCAAAATGACAGTGCACTCTGCTGATCATTGGTGGGTTAAAGGTTTCTTGTCATCCTTTCAAGTGTCACAGCAGCAACTCCAATTAGCACCTCTGTTTGTGTATATTCTTCTGGGATTGAGGCATCCTGCCATCGCAGTGTACACATTCCATGACATTTTGGTTAAAGTTGCAGAAAGGCTGCTCTAGAACTCTTCTCCCTCCCCTCCAGCAGGAGGAAAGAAACTATTAAAAGAATTTGCCTTTGGCCTGACACTTATCGAGTTTGAAATAAGCCTTCCAGGATTTTTCTCCATAAATGTCAAATGGTTAACTATTGAGGAGAAGACCATCTGTTCTTGCCTAATTGGCATAATAAATGAAGACTACATTTTTTTGGAGCCTAGAAAAAGAATGTGTGATTCAGTGGGCTCTAGGTAGTGTTTTGCAGGAGATTCTGTGCCCTAGATGATGGGACAGTGGTAGGCTTTCCAGGAGCTCTTTTAGCAACTGGATGTTTGAAAGGCAAAATCTCTTGTGAAGTGAGTTAGGGGCAAAGCTCAGTTACAAGGAAGTGTTTACTCTATCAGGGCTCTGAATCACACTGCACAGATTTAAATTCTGGCTCCATCATGTACTAAATGTGATCAAATAATCTGTCCTTGGGCAGAATTCCTAGCCTCTTAGAGCCTCACCTCCCCTAACCATGAAATAGAGATAATAATGAAGATTACCTATAGTAGCAGGTAGAAAATACTTGATAGCGCATCAGGTATATCCACTTGCTAAGGTACTCTGCCCAGTTAATCAAAGTGTGAAATCTTTGGTCTTTTCTGATCCCTATATTTAGAAGCATATTTAAAGAAGGAATGTTTTTCCTGATTTGAAAAACTTTTGTGAAGATTCTTCAAAAGACTCTGAAAGTGAAGCTGAATTCGATTCATCAATTCTCTTTCATGGCAGCTCGTCATGGCAAGTCTTCCTGGAGAGTGGAGTGAGGGATGGGAAAGGTTTGCAAGACCATGCCTGACCTGGGCAACAGGGCCTGAGCTGGGTTATAGCTTAGCCATGAACCAACTGGGTGAGGCTCAATATGAAATCCCCTCCCTTCTCTGTTCTTAGATGCTTTGTGTAAGACCTTGGGTTCACCAGGGACTAAGATGGTTTATAGCAAGGAAGGTCAAAACTTTATATTGCTGGCCTTCTCAGTAAGCTTATTTCTTGGTTCATCAATCATAACACCTTCTCTGAGCACAGGGTAACATGAGCAGGATGCTGTGGGCAGGCAGGGACTCCAAATTACTACTTTTCAGCCTGGTGCCACCCGATGCATCTGCTGACTACACAGGATCTCAGGGATAAGGGAGTATTTGGGTGGAAACTTTGGGTGGCCACTCATTACAGCTTGTAAAAATCATGTCAATTCCCTACTCCTGGATAGGAAGAACCAACAAGGTGAAGATGGCTATACTTCCAAAATTACTGTACAAATTTAATGCAATCCCTATCAAACTGCCACCAACATACCTCCCAGACCTAGAGAAATCGTTTCTAAAATCTATTTGGAATCAGAAAAGACCTAGAATAGCAAAGGCAATCCTGGCCAACAAAGACAAGGCAAGAGGCATTACA
>NDGM011183134.1:0-10528 GCA_002564305.1 Octomys mimax | reverse complement strand
GAAAGAAAGAAAGAAAGAAAGAAAGAAAGAAAGAAAGAAAGAAAGAAAGAGAAAAGAAAGAATTTCAGATTCACTGACCACATGTGCTCCATGGCAACACTTCCAATTTGTCTACATTATGCTAAAGGCCATCTCTTCATTGGTAGTATCTGTAGCACATCAAGTGCCACTACCCACAGACATCTACTGGCATTGGCTGGGTCCTGTCCAAGCAACATATACAAAATGTCAGACTGTTCTGTTTCTAAAGGCCCTTCCCTTGGCCGCACTGCTGATTTAAATTTTCTCTTTAAAAAGTCCTATTGCCACATTCCTTGTACACTGGTTAAGAGTTTGTACTACTATGCTAAAAACCAAACAACAATAATAAAACCATGAAACGAAAAGGGTTGATTAGTATTATCAGATTCAGCAATTTATATAATTTCTATTTAAGGCAATATCTCTGAGTGTGCCGGTAACTGATTGTGGATCTGTAGGCCTGTCTGTCTGTCTATCTATCTATCTATCTATCTATCTATCATCTATCTAATTTTCTGAAAGATTTAAGCAATATCTGCAATTGTATTAACCTAAATTACTTGTATGGAATATAAAGAAAAACATATCCGCAAACTTCATTAGAAGTACTTGGCACTTATACCTGAACACAACATATAAAAATCACAGTTCATTTGCTAAAAAAAGTAGCACCAGAGTGGTCCAACAAAACAAATAGAGCAATAATATTTTAGTGCACAGCAACTGCTTTGCATAATTGTAATGAAAGATTCAAGACTTAAAGTGCTTTTATGTTCATCATTTTATGATACTTGTTTAGACACAAAGGAATGATGAATGTTGTATTATATATCTTCTTTCAATATATTACAGGCAATTTTCTATTTCTCTTCCTGTCTAAAGCCCTTGATCCTTACACAGAGCATGTACAAATACCAGTGGATGGGTCTTTGTCCTATAACGTCCTTTATGAAATCTTTAACGTTATAAATGATATTGTAGGAATGGAGAAATCAATTAAGTGGGTACCAGTTCAGCGAAACTAGAATTACCTGCCATGTCATTCAACTTGAGGTATGTCTAAGTAGGCTTTTCAGGAAATAGTTTTGACATAGAATAATCCCACTAACAGTGAATTTAATAAATTAAAATATCTTTGTGTTTAAGTTCCTTGTACCATTATAATTGGCCTAAAGGGGGTCAGGACTTCTGCGGATGCCTGGAAATGGCACAGTTTATATGCTGCTCTTGAAAAAACCAGGATGAGTTCTGAGCTCATTAAAGATTTTAATGCACATCAAATCTCATCAGCAGCACGTAGTGACGATTTCTTCCAAGTGAAATGTGATCAGTCACAGAAACGTTGTAGCCTAACAAACAACAAGCAAGTCCACCCTGAAGGTCTGTCATTATGGCGAAGCTTACAGAGACTGAGAAAGAAGACTAGGAGAACAAAACAAAGGGAAAACAAGAACAAGAGGTGGCCTTTCTTGGTGCATGCAAGACACTGGTTATGAAAACAAGTGATCTTATTTAACACACAAATTTTATTCAGTGGGGAATCGAAAGCATTACTGTCTTCAGGGAACTTACCATAAAATGAAAAAGAAAAATCAACCCTACAATGCACAGAGAATTAGGACTAAGAAATATTAATATGACATAATGACAGTGGAAGTCTCCATAGTTCTAATTAGCCCTCTATTACTAAAGGATAGTTAAAGTGTATGTGCATAATTTAAACCACACCTAGAAAAATCTCCACTGGAATGATAAATGGTCTAAAATAACCTTTAACTTATTTTAGTACAACATTGTATTTTGCAAATTATTGCTTGAACTTTGACTGCTTTTTTTTTTTTGGTGGAACCGGGGATTGAACTCAGGCCCTTGCGCTTGCCAGGGAAGGGCTTATTCTACTGAGTCATCTCCCCGGGCCCTGAACCTTGACCAATGTACGTTGAAATTTTCTTTTATCTGGTTTCTAAACACAGGTAGTACCCGCGTATATAACATTAGATGCTCGTGCACATAAATATTATTATTCATAGAAAGTATGTAAATACTGAGACATTTATAAAAAGATGTAATTGGAAATTCACAGTACCAAACAAAAATAAATACTTCAGCAAAATTTAGACATTATGACATTAATTAAAGGCCAAAGCAATGCTAATTCACTTGTTGTATCTTAATAGCATTTTACTAAAAGTTTATCATAGTTGAAAAACCATGTGTACTTTACTATAAATGGCCACTTGAATAACTATTTTTTGAATAACTATTAAAGTGCATATCACATATATTTTTCTACATATTCGGTGCACAAATAGAACTAAAACAATGTTGGAACTTACAATATGAGCATTTTGTCTGTCATATCATCTTTGTTAGAAACAATTACTGTCTAGTTATATGATAAACTCTGATTTTATAGCTACATTTTAAATCAGGAAGATATGTTCTACTATTTATTGTGATATGTTCCTAAAGTAAAACCAAAATGGGTAGGAGTTTTTGTTGTAATAGTAAATCAAGAACTCTTCGACCACCCCCCTCAAAAAAAAACAATGAAAATGAAATGTTTTCTACACAAAACAATGCTGAGAAAATCTGAAGATACATTTTGAAAACAGTTATAAAAATAGAGATGACCACAATTTAAGTCATGAATCTATGAGAGTTAATTATGTAATGTAAATAATGATTACAAAGCTAAACAACTTGTGTAAAAGTAAAGCCTTCTATGACTCTGGAGTACCTCAGTACTCTTGACAGTATATTCATGCATTAATTGCAGAAATTTCTTCAATCACTGGTCTCATTGATATAGCGTGTATCTCCACTTCTTTGTGCTGTTTATATTTACTATTACATAAATGCACATCCTTTAAAATTTATTTAGCCACATCTCATGTGTGAGAATCTAAGAGCTCGCTGATTTCCTGAGACACATGTTCTGTATTAGTTCAGGATATGAAAGTTTGTTCTTGTCTCACCTGCAGATTGAAAGTCAGCAGCCCAGGAATAAAATCTGCATAACTTCCTTGTTTCTCATTGAGTTTCATCCTCACAGGATCATTTCATTTCTTTAATACATATATTCAGAACAAAAAAATTTAATTTGTTTTAGACCCTGACTACATTTCTTTTCCTAAGATGTGGCTTTTCAATATTTCTAGCGCTAAATCGTTCCTGTGATATATTCTCAGGTAGTAGCAACAATCAAGTTTTAAGGTCTTTACATCACATTTCAATCAGTTACATCAATCACCACAGAGGGTACAAACTTCCTGTAAATATTTCATGTTTCTAATGATGTAAGTAAATCTTGTGAGCTTGATGAAAGTGTAGGACTTGTAAATGCAAACAGATATTTGACATCATATATTTTGAAGTAATCAAATATTATTAAATAAGCTTTCAAACTAACGCTTTTTAGTATTTTAGTGAAGGGTCTACAAGGGTTTCAAGGTCTCACTACTCAATCAGACTCATAGTGATCCGCCTGTTTATGGCCTCCAAGAGCTAGGATTACAGACAAAGGATTAGGTAAATATGTGTACAGTAGTAGCACTCTGAATTCCTTCATGATAGGCATTATAACTATGACTTTTCATTGACAATTCTTTGTCTGCAAACATAGTAAGATGTTAAAGACCGTCCAGTGTGAAAGCCTACCAAGGCAGGCAAGTTACTGAGATTTTAACCCTCAGCACCTCTATAATGCAGAAGAAAAACAATAGAGCTCTCTGTGATTATTATGTGTGTGTGTTCCCCTGTGTGCACGTGTGTGTGTGTGTATGTGTGTGTGCATGTCTATGTGTGTAGCACAGGCAAATACATATTTTCTTGCTTCTACTTTTTTATTAATAGGTATACTCAGCATATAATGTCTCTATTCCTCTGTGGAGCTGGCACATGTGCATAATGTATCTGAATTCCCTTCTTCATCCCATTTTTGTTGGCTCCCTCCTCTACTGTCCATCTCCTGATCCCTGTGCTTTGTGGCTACACAGCTGCCATAAAAAGTGTTCCCATTCCTTGTGTGGAGCCTGGATGCACACAGAGTGTGTTTTCCTTCCTTCTTTCATTCCCTTTCCTTTCCCTCCCCACATCTCTCCACCTCTCTTTGTACAAGTGAATAAATCTTGAATGATTGAATGCATGTGTTATCTAGGGTTAATTGGCTTAAATTATTCCCAGATATTCTTCTTTACTTTTTATAAATTGTATTATTAAATTCAGCTCTTGGCTTATCAATCACTTAAATGAGAGAATGCAGCATTAGTTACATTAGTTACTTTAGCTCAAATCAAACTGTAAAATTCATATTAAACCTTTAAATGAACGTCATGACATTAAAAGACTTACATTTGACAAAACTAATATAAATCGATAAATAACCAAAGGACTCAATTTTTGGTGGATTAATGGCCATATTTCCATGATGAACAATAGGATCTTGTTTTAAAAGCAAGAGTTGAAGAGGTAGACAAGAATATTAGTTTCATTTTAAGAAGTATATGATTCAATTAGCTCTGCACACGCAGTGTCACTAGGGAGATCTGATAGAAGAAAGCATGCACAGCATCTCCCACAGGCTTTGTGGCAAAATACCTTCACAGTGATTCACTTTGATGCTGACTCTGAATTTAGCAAAACTTAAGCCTACATCTCAGGCAGTCGGTATACAAAGCAGTTACAACATGACATCTCTGCAGGAAGAGAGAGAAATTAATAAGCATGTACACAGAAGAATCTAGGGCATGGGAAAAGTGAGCACTGGGCTATTCCTAAAGACCAAACAACATAAATAAACAAAGGAGAACATGGAAGTGAGGATCAGGCGAATATTAAAAATTTCTGGTGTGAGTTGATTTTCTTCCTTTATATTTCCTTTTTAAGTTTTTTTAATATATATTTTGTAGCTGTAGTGAGGAAAGAGAATGTTCACAGAAGAAAAATACAGAGCATTTAGCCAGAAAAAAATGTGTCTGAGAATGAAGTTGGGAGGATACAAAACACTGAGTTTGAAGAGTACAAACTGAAGAACTCCCTCAGGGCCATCAGAGTCTGGTCTATAAATATCTTCAAGGTAACCCTGAGACTAAGGCAAAGACATCATTCATAATGTCAGAAGATAGAAGGACACAGAACAATGGCCTGCAGCTAAAGAAGAAAAGGAGAAAGAAAAAAAATGACTGGTTATTTTAAAAGTTCTTAAGACTGAGGTCAACTGGCTTGCATCACTAGCAGGCAAGGGCACAGCAGTGATTGCTGTTGACAGTCAAGGACAATTTGATAAAGGTCGGTTAGATAGACAAATTAGGAGCTGGATCACTCTTACCATTGCAGAGCCTATTAAAGAGAATGCAAATGCTACTGAGAGTCCATCTCTATGAATCATCCCACTTGCTCATTAAGTGTATTAGGGGATAGGATCCCAGTACTGCATTATATTGTAACTAGACAAAAAAAAGCTTGTTTATAGATGGACTCAAATTTCACGTTTTTTAAGTTGAAGTTCCTTTTCTGCTTGTTAAAGCACCTCCTCTTCATTAACAAAAATGATGCATTCTAACAAATATTCAGAGAAATAAATATTATCCTTTATTAAAACACACAATAAAAACTACTACATGTATTCTGGCTTATATTACCTATGATTTTACTAATAAGTGAGATTTTCATAGAGTATCATGCCACATGTTACACATTAATCTAGGTATTTTTCTTCACATATGTCAAAAGCACTATTCTATATTAGAAGAAATAAATCCAGGTTCTGTTAAGGATAAAGCCAGAGCAATGTAGTGTAAGAATGAGAGAAATTACCTCTTCTGTGTTCCTTATTCTGCAAAACTTCCCTCCTGGTGGTGTGTGAGAGAGTGGAGGATCCACTCCTAAAGATCTTCCTAAATCCTTTCAGTGGAGCTGTGACATGATATGTTCATTTATTCACTCAGCAAATGCATAGTGAATGACAGCTGCATCTCAGACTGTGGTTGTAGCTAAGGAAGACTACAGTGATGACAGAGTTCTTGCAAACAGGCTTTATCTTCCTGCTTCTTCACCCTGCTCCTCACTGAGATGAGCACTAAGTGCCTTTTATGCACCTACTCACTAACAAACCACAGGCTTGGTGTGCGGCTGAAGGAGCAGAACCAAAGCGAGGCTCACCTGGAAGGAGGCACTGGAAGCTCAGTGACGAGTACTGCAATGGAGACTGACTCAAAGGGCAGCAGAGACATGATGGGGCTATATCCTGGGCACAAAAGAACCTTCTCTACAAAGTGGGAGAACAGTTTGGACTTTCAATTCTGAAGGCACAGAAAGATGCAGGAATACACATGTTCACAAATAAATTTGCAAGACTGCAGCTTAGCTATTCCATTCATCACTGATACCTACTGCTTCATTAAACATCTTTAAGCCGATTTTCACACAACTGAAATACCAAGTCTTACAAACTGCTGCTTCTGAAGAGATTTTCTGTGAACTACAGGTATCTAGGTTTTGAATGAGTAATTTTGCATTCAAGGCAGACTGATGTCTACAGTATTTCCTAAATTCCCCACTACCACCATATATTGTATTTTTAAAAAGTAAAATTTGAATTTGTTTTGATTCACTAATAAGACATTATCACTTGTGAGAAACAAGTTATTTTCTATATATTAGATTGATTAATTAGTGCATCAACCCTGTAAGTTAAACATTAGAACTCAATTTTACAGTGTAATAAATGGGTTCACAAACAGATTAAATCACTCGACCAAAGCCAATAAATGGCAGAGTTGGAGCTCAAACCTATATTTATTTTTTTTTCTTTTTCTTTCTTTCTTTTTTCTTTTTTTTCAGAACCAAGGGATCGAACTCAGACTCTTGCACTTGCCAGGGAAGCGCTTATTCTACTGAGCCATCTCCCCTGCCCCTTGAACCTATACTTCAATATATTTCATGTATTTATTTGAACTTTTCATGTTTATGTTCACAACCATATAGTTATGTAAAGCCACATGTGAAGCCCACAGACATATGGGTATATTTTATATTAATGGACATTGCAAAGCTTTTAAAACTATTTCTACCCAAACAATTGGTTTACACTGAAATGCACGTGCAAGGGTTTGCATCTCTGTGTTGACTTAATCTTGATCAAAATCAAAGTAGATCTAAAAGGCTTTTGTGTATAAGTCTTATATTTCAAAACTAAGATGTCTGTAGATATATTAAATGATTATTTTAAAAGCACTGGTGATATGGGAAAAGCAAAAGGAAATGCTTTACAAGAACACAGATGATTACCTTTCAGTGACGTCTGACGTTCACGAGGGCTTGTATCTCATTATTTTGTCTGATACAGTTTTGCAGACTATTCTAGAAATGGAAAACCAAGCCAACATGGCCAGTAAGCAGATTTGTAATATTGTTGGTTTGATTATCAACCATAACACTGTTTTCCTTTTAATATTTTCAAAACTCTTAAAAATGATTTAAAATGGTACGATTTTAATTGCTTCTTTCTAATGATTTAAAGTCACAAATTCTTCCTCTGTGAAAAGTTCTCTTTATTTGAAACAATATCAATTTAATTTTAAGCAGTAATTTCTAGTTGTTTGTTATGTGAAAATGTTACAGAATAAAAGAGAGCATTTCTTACCTGAAATTTTTGGTATGTATTTATTTATTATTTTTGTTCAAAGTCTTACTACGCAGCTCAAACTCACAGTGATCCTCCTGTTTTCAGCCTTGCCAGCGGTGGGATTACAGGCATGCGCCGCCACTCCTGGACTCAGTTGGCTGGCTCAGTGTGCCCAGGGTGAGGGGCTGGAGTAGCATGTGGTTCCAGAGATCAAACCCAGGCCCCTGTGCTTGCCTAAGTAGGAACTTGGTCCGCTGAGCTATCCTGCGAGCCCTAAATTTTTACTTTTAGATAAATCTTGGCTAAAAAAGAACTGTCAAATTAAGTGGAACACATAGCACTGGTGAATCAGTAAACCCATTAAATAAAACCACCTAACAGGACCAATAGAATACAATAGGACAAAACTACTTAAAGCTGTGTGTTAGTTGATACTTTGTGTCAACTTGGCTGAATCAGCTCCGCAAATCTCAGCGTGGGGGCCTAGCCATGCAGGCAGGCAGGGCTCAACCTGGGGAACTACTGGGCCAGCGCTGAGATGCAATTGGTTCAACTCTGGGGCCATGGGCCGCCCCAGAATGACTCAGCACAAAAAGTGTATATAAAGGAGCTGAAGAAGGTTTCCTGGGCCTGTCCCCTCTTCCGTGGAGAAGTCCCAGTCTTTGTAGCAGCTTGATCTTCGCAGCCGCGGTTACTATCTTCACGTTGGAGCGCTGGTCTTCACAGTCAGCGTAGAAGGCGGACGCTGCAGCTGCTGCTCCTCCTCTTTTGCATTGTTTTCTGCAGCCGGAACTGCTGTTGTTTGCCTTGCAGCCAGCGGAATATGATAGACTGAACCCTCCAGTAACTGTGAGCTAAATAAACTTTTCCTTCCTTCATTTTGAATGCAGTGTATTTGTCCCAGCAAGGAGTAAAAAGTAACTAAGACAAGCTGTCTCTGAGAAATTGTGATACCACGATGCCTGAGAGTTGATGTTATTTATGTACCATAAAAAGATGGCAATTTCAAAGGAATAAATAATCGCAGATGACTTGCCATAAGTATGATAAAACACCCGGTATCAGTGAATAAAATTCACTTTGATGAAATTAAGTTCCTTCAACCTTTTCAATATGCCGTATTTAGCAAAATTTTAAATATTAATTCTTCATCATGAAAACCTAGTTGGACAGAGACCTGATTACACAGGTATTCTATGCATTAAAAATAGAAACTATAGATAAAATGGGTAATAAATGTGATAGGAAACTTGTTTGCTTCAGACTCTACAGAAAATTAGGAGAGAAAGAACAAGAAGAGCTTGGGAAAAAGAAAGGAAAATTTGGAACACAAAATAATACAGAAATCCCAAGACTGGGCCCTTTCAATCCTCTGGGACCTCCCCCCCACACACACAATATTAGTATAATCTTTGCTGGTAAATAGAAGTGGATACATATGAAAAAGCAAAGAGCTGTGAATAGTTGTTAGAAGATAAAAAGGATAGCATACTTATCATGGGGGAGAAATGGCCAATACGATTGAGTCTAATGCTTCTTCACTAGCCAGCGCCCTCCTGACCTGGGGGTGTGCACAGGACCCCAGAAGTACTTCAGGTATTCTCAGCATGTGGACTGCTCACCCAGCGGAATGCAGTTCTGAGTCCTCAAGGTGATATGTGGTTTACTACTAGGAAGTAAATTATGAATTTGGAACATCCTGCATAGCGTTAGTCATGTCAATGTCAGTCTTGGGGCAAGAGGAATATGAAAACACTATTGTTCTTCTTAATCTGTGAGGTTTAAAGAATGTTTAAGCAGGGAATTGTCATTTGAAATGAAGACAAAACAATGTATATTTTAATCAACATACTTACCAAATGTCAATTAGAATTTTCATCAACTAAATTATAGTAGACTACCTTGCAATAATCAGTTTGCCAAATGTTAATTAAAACAATAAATGTTAATTATTGGTTTAATTTTAGTGTCTGTGGAGTTTCCAGAATTTCATGTTTATGATTACTAGCCAATTAAACCTTTCTTATATTTTATCATGATTTTTAAAATCTAAGTAACCTTCAGGTACCAAAAAATGCTGTCATAGCAATTATCTTAATTAAAATGTAATTGACTACTAATGAAAAACTTCCTTGTGTTTTGAACTATTTATCTAGTTCATAAGTAGATCTAGAGATCACAAAATAATGCCTGCATGCTAATGGAAAGCTAAATGTGCTACATATAGTAATTTTTCCCTTAATATCTATTCAAATTCATGTAAACTCTTATATTGAAATGTCTCCCTTAGTTGGTTTAAGGTAACAGTGCCCATGGACAATCTACTGCAGTGTTATAATCCTATTGTAATGCGATAGTTGATCATTTGTATATTGTACTGAAAATAAAATATTAAACTGCAGCATTAATCAAATAAGCATTATTGCTCTTAAAAATTTAATAAAGAGTACTAAGTAGACTTCCTTAAGTTGTTCTTTATTTCATTGATGTTAATGAACCTTTTGCTTTCATAATTTTCCTAGAAACCAAGACGGCACTCTTATATTAATCCTGGTCAAGTTTTAGTAACTAAATTTCTACATCTACAACTGCAGTGCAACAATGTCTTAGAATTAAATCAAATGTCATCTTAGCTTACAGTGGATGTAAAATATGTACATACATCTATACTTTATAATATTAAGCTATTCTTTAATAAATTAATAAAAATTCAAGAATACTATCAATATCTGTAATAAATTTCATTGATCACAGGCTATGCCAATTCTTTTCTTTGGGCATGATCTTCACCTAAACCCCTCAGTCCTCTTTGACTTCATCAACAGTTCCTTGGGACACTGGATATTCTTTTACCACCTGAATTTCTTTATCCTATTTTTA
>NDGM011183131.1:0-14132 GCA_002564305.1 Octomys mimax | reverse complement strand
AATTATTGAAACTGTCCTATTAATCGGTTTTGAAACTGTCTCATTGATATCTGTTTCTCAATAGAATTAATAAAAAATTTAGCCCCAGATATAGACAATAGAAGCATTCCATATTTAAGATAACAAAACTATCTATAATACAATACAATGTATTGTATCCAGGTCAAAATGTATTAGTTACGTGTGACTGAGAACTGAATTGTATATATTTTTATTTATTATTTTTATGTTTTATTTTTGTATCAGGGATGGAATTCTGGACCTTGCACTGCCAGGCAGGCTTTCATGTCACTGAGCTTTCTCTGTGGCTTGAGAACTGAATTTTATTTTTTATTTACTTTTACCTTAGTCGCACGCAGATAATACGTATGATATCAGGCAGTACATATTTAGAGAATAAAAGAACCAGGAAACGTATATTCATGGGGAAAAGTGTATATGGCAAGAGAATATTTTTGAAGAACACTTAGCATTTCATATTTATAAATAAAATTTAATTATTCACATGAGCACCTTTTCAGGGAAGTTGTTCTGGATGTCATTTTACAGACAAGAGGGCAATATAACCTTGCAGCATGTGATTAGTAAAAGGCCACGTGAAATTAAAATCCATGCATGGCTGAGTCCTCAGTCTATGATCTCTGTCATACAATTCAAGAAAGTTCCTTCTAATGCTTCCTTGTTGGCCGGAAGGCATGATGAAAATATTCTTGTCATTCTTTTAGCAATTGGTTATTCAAGGCAAGAATAAAGACTTTATTCTGCATGGGCTTCCCTTCTTAAACCTGAAGAGCTCTGCACTCTGACATCTATTTATTTTCATAATTATAGTAACAGAGAGGGAATAAAAAAATAAAATTCAAGCAATTACATGTAGAAGGACCAAAGTGGTTATTATGCTAAAAGCACATTTTAATTTTATTTACCATGATTGCTAAGAAAGGACCAGAGTGCAAGAGCAGGGGTGTGGCCTGCGTAGCACAGCTTTGAACTGCAAAGCCCTGTGAATATATTTTTAATTATTTGAGCCTCACATAAATGCCTTATGTAAAACTATTACTTAGAATAATATATAATGTATTTCTATGGCTTTATCAAAAGACAAGGACTAGTCATTAACAATTACTATTATATCTGTGATATATTAATTTATTATTTATTATAATATGTTAGGTACAGAAACCTAAAATGACTCTTCATCCCTCTAATACCAATATGGCTAACACTCCAACTAATGCTAGTCAGTGTAGAGGAAGAAATTATAATTGATGAAATCTTAGTGGCATTTGGTAGTAAAAATAGGGGAAAAACACATTTATTTATATATTTATTTATTTTGTATTTTAGGGAAGGGTCTACAGGGTGTTCAGGGTCTCACTATTAGATCAAACTCATAGTGATCCACCTGTTTACAGCCTCCCAAGAGCTGAGATTACAGGTGCACGCCACCATACCCAGTCTCAATTGCCATCTCAGCATGCTGGCAGGGGGTAGGGCAGCATGGCAGGCCTGGGGATCGAACCCCTGGCCCCTGCACCTGCTTGCAGGCACTTTGATCTGCTGAGCTATTTGGCCAGCCTTGAAAAACACTTTCTCATTTGAAATGGAACTACCTTTTTACATTTCTATTGTGGATTATGTTCTGTTTATAATTTGCTCACTTAGTCATCTCGATGTTAATGCATTTACTTATAATGATCTTTTGTAATAGTGATTAATAAAAAGTCACAAAGCAATGCAGAGGAAACTACTGCTAACACTTTATTCAGCCTCTCCCGATATGAGCATATTGAATAATAGTACAGTATCAGAACCAGGAAGTTAATAATAGTGCTACTCCCAAATTATTTGAGATTTCTTTGGCTATACATGCACATATGTGTGTGTGTGTGTACAATTTGATCACAAGTATAGCTCTCTGCATCCACCACCATAATCAAAACATAGAACTCTCCTCAGAAGACTCTTTCCTGCTATCTCTTTTAGTCCTGCCCACTCTTTTTCCTTATTATGTAACCCCTGTAAACTATGAATCTGAATATGTTCTCACTTTAAGTGTATTTCAGAAATGTCACATAAAGGAGTTGCATCCTTTTAACATTGGCTGTTTGCATTCTGCATAATTTCCTTTGTGGTATCCTCAAGTTATGTGCGTTAACAATGATTGTTTTTCTGTTGTTGTTGCCACGTGGCTTTCTAAAGTATGTATGTAAATTTATTTAACAATTCACCTGTTATATGATACCTAAGGGTAGTGTCTACGGATTTCTGTCTCACTAAAGTTAGATCTAGAGAGTTTAGCTTTGAGTTTGTTGATTATGGAACAGGGTCTCAGCTTGAGGAGTGCTGGCTTTGAGTAAAGAGATTCAGGCTGAGGCAGCCACATGGGGGTCTCCTGGCTAGAAGATGTGATTGTGACCCTCCTGGATGTTTGCAGATGCTTCTGGGAAGAATAAAGCCTTAACTGTGCCGTGTATTGGAGCAACCCCATTTAAACTTTAGGCCCTCAATTTGTAGAAATGTAGATTCATTTACCATTTGCTTATATGAAAGTATACATAAATCTACAAATGTTGTGAAAATGTACATTTTAACTCTAAATATCTTGTTGAAGCCTGAGCTTTGCATCGCTAACAAGCCCCCTCACAGTGGTGGTGGTGGTGCTGCTGCACCATGGCCTTCTGAACAATAGGGGAAAAAATGAAAAGCAATATCCTCTCATAACTTAGAATACTGTGCTTCCTTTACACAGGCTATAGGTGAAGCAATCAAGGTGCAGGATAGAAAGTGCACTGGCAGGAATGCAGAGACTCAGGTATGCCACTTAGAGGCAAGAGGGCAGACAGGTGTGACAGCCAGCCTTACATCTTAGTGGGTCAGCTGGCATTACCAAGTGGGAACTGCACATGGTCTTCCAGGAGCAGAGCTTAGGTACCTACAAGCCACACAAAAGAATACACTGATTTTTTTTTTTTATGAACAGACTATATTTATTGAGGGAAAGAAAGCTCCTGTCCAAGAGAGGGACAGTAGGGGTGCCTGAGTGGGTTGTTCCCCAATGCACTGATTGAATGTTGGGGAATCTTTATAGTGCCAGCTCTTTAATACCTTAAATCTCCTGCATGGATGTTCGAAGTCCATCTAAGAAGGCTTCCTAGGAATACTGGGAGAAATTCAACATGAGTGACAGAGTAGATTTCTGGGTGCACTCAGTGAAGTAGAGCAGGGCATGGCTTCCTGTGTGCAGTGTTGACTCAGAAAACATTGTTTTTCTGCCTTCATGCAGGGATGTGGGTACACTGATTCCAGATCATATTAATAGATCTCATTTAATTAATCCCAGTAGGCTGAAGACTGAATTTCAAAACAAGAATTATGAGCAATTTTTTTGGAATTGCTACTGCTTTCAAGTAGTGTCATAACCAATGTTAAAACTAGGTGATGGTTCATCACATCTATAGAACAGATGGGTAGAAGGGTAGCTAACCAGCTGATTTGCCAAGTGGCCAAATATTAACTATTTTAAGCTTGTTGGTCATACATTTCTTTCATACTCCCTAAACTATGTTGTTAATACACAGAAGTAGCTACAAATAACATGGAAATGACCAAGCATAGCTGTGTTCCAGTGAAATATTATATATGCACAAGAACATTTTTAATTTCATATAGTTTTCTTATGCCATGGAACACTGTTCATCTTTTGATTTTTTAAAATTGTTTGATACTGTAAAAACTATTCTTAGTTCAGAGGCCACCCAACGTACATAGCAGCCTACTCTGGGTTGTGGCTTTTTGTTGGCCAATCCCTGGTCTAGATGGACCTCAAAATGCCAGAGGTCTGGAGTGCAAAGATTTTGCTCTCACTTGGCATCTTCTGAGCAACGACATCCTCCAGCCAAGGAGAACAACCTCACCTTCCCCAAGTAAATCCTGCTGAAGTGCATGTTGGAGCTAGAGGATGTTTCACTGGGTTTCACTCTGCTGGAAGGAACAAGCCTGTTTTCTGCTTCTGGGACAATTAGGATCTGAGCTGATAAGGTTTGCCTTTTCAGACTCCAAGCAGGAGATGCGGTCCATGTTCCAAATCCTCTATCACCTCCACTGATTTCCCCTTCATGCTTTGCTGTCAGTCTATTCATCTATCCTCATTTATTGAGCAGGCTGATTGTGCTTGTGGACAGCCATCCTCCAAAGGTAATCCTTTGTGAAGCCAAATTTCATGGTGCTTTGAGTTATCAGGATGTGTGGTTAAAGCTTTTGTTGGTGTCTTTTCCTTGCTTCTTGCATGAACACTCTGAACACCAAACCTGTGCTGTCAGTGACAGATATCAATGTGCCTCATTGTCTAATAATCAATATTAGGGGTTATTGCAAACACACATATTCCCTGGGTGCATAATTAAAGTGGATCTGTCCCTGACTGAGAGCTGTCTTTGGTTTTAACCTTTTCTCTACTTTTATCTCGTCAGTGGAGTTTCTTACATCAGAACAAGGGGGCAGAAAATGGTTTGATCCTTGTTGAAAGAAGAAGAAATAAAAAAGGAAAGGCTTTGAGTACTCCCCTGCATAGGTTTCTGTCTGGGATAGAAGGCTTATGCACAGTGAAACTGCAATTTGTTCAGCCTTTCAACTATGTATATGAAATCTTTGTTTTATTCTGGAATATATGTATGTGATATAGACTTAATTTGCTGCATTTGCAGGTATTTTGATGCATCCCAAGACCTAGATTTGGGCTGAGAACTGTAAAGTATAACCAGGACAAAAAAAATTCGCTTCAGAGAGAATTAATAATCCAGTGTTAGCAAATAATATACACTACCAGCAAATAATGCATCAAACATAACAACTTCTAATAGAAATATTATAAAATTCATTTATTATGTTCTCATATTCATATGTGAAGAACTAGAGGGTGAGTGTTGGAAAATAACTAGGTTAAGAGGTTGATACTCTTTTTTTAAAATGTATTGAGTACAGGGTCTACAGGGTGTCATTACACAGATCTGACTCATAGTGATCCTTCCTGTTTTTCAGCCTCCCAAGCTCTGGGGTTACAGGCATCTGCCACCATGAAAAGTCTTATTCACCATCTCAGCATGCTCTGGGGGTGTGGCAGGAACAGCAGGCCAAGAATTGAACCCCTGGGCCCTGCATCTGCCTGAAAAGGCATTTTAATCTGCTGAGTTATCTGGTAGGCCCAAACAGATTGATATTCTTATGAATGTGATCTATACCCTTAAAAAAATGTCAGAAAGCTCCTTTGCCTGACATCAGAATAAGACAAGAATTGGGCAGTCTGCAAGCTAAAAGCCCCTCCTAAGAACCCAACCATAGTTATGGAGCTCCAATTTCTAGACTTATGAAAACTAAATGAAAAATAAAGATAAATTCGAAATAAAACAAACTTTTATAGTTTGTTAGCTACCCCATCAAGGCATTTTATTACAGGATCCTGAATAAAAAAACACAGCTTCCAAGAAATAGGGAAAAACCAGGTGAAATGCAATTTGCAGAAGCAGTACATTAAAAATGAGATTATGCAAATAGTTTCCAACTTAAAATGAGGAATCTCTTTGTTTGGATTAAATTAATAACAATCAAAAGAATACAAGTTATTAAAATCACAGTTATATTGAACTAAACACTTAGAGAATCAGCTAGAATAATAGTGATATCACCAGTTCCCAGCAAGTATAAAGAGAAATGGGGTCGCTCCTGCACTGTCAGTGAGAATGTGGAAAGATGAAGTCACTCTGTTAAGCAGTCTGACAGTTCTTCATAAAGTTAAATCTATAACTGTGTTGTGACCCAGAAGTTGTGCACTGGTACATTTATCTTGAAGACATGTAAATTGTGTTCACAAAAAAGCATAATCGCAAATGTTCATAGTAATTTTGTCCATAATAGCCCAAACAGGAAACAGCACAGATGTAATTCAAGAAGTAAATTGTTAAACAAACTGGGTTATATTTTTGCCATGGATACTACCCAGTAAGAAGGAGGGAACAAGCAATTGATACATGGGACACACTATAAATATTGCCAAAGAAGCTTTGCTGAAGGAAAACAGGAAGTCTACATGCTAACATATGACATGAGTGAGTTTATATGACATTCATGAATGTCAAAATTAAAGAACAGAGAAGAAATTAGTTGTCCCGTGGAATGGATAGATGACTATAGAAAGAAGGTGGGAGTGGTATTGTCACTCTGGGGTGACAATAATGTGTTCTTTCTTCATGATATACATGCCTACATCCTAGTAGTGATATGCTGACATTGTCTAACATGTCATCATAGGGATACATTGACTACAGTGTACATGAGACTTATCTGTCTGTTTCCAACAACTGTTTGTAAATCTACATCAGTTACTTCAAAATAAAATGTTTCATTTAAAAAGTTGTGAAAGTTAAATCTAATGAAGTCTGCTTCTTTTATTTTTATCTTTTATTTATTCATTTCGTACAGGGTCTCACTATGCCAGTTGGAGTTGTAGTGCTCCTCCTATCTCAGCCTCTCCAGCAGTGTGATTACAGGTATGTGCCACCATGCCTGGTTTCAGTGGCCAGCTTGGCGTGGGGCTGGCACAGCATGTGGTACTAGAGAGTGAACCTGGGTCCTTTCACTTGCCAGGCAAGTACTTAGACAGCTGAGCTATCTCCCTGGCCCTGAAGTCTACTTTTTGTTTATACAATGTTTGTGGGTTTGTTTACATATGTGGATAATTTTAAAACTTTTCTGGAAAATAATTTATTATTTATGTGCTTTTATTTTTTATATGTTTTCACAGTTTTCTTATGCTGCTTTACATTCAGGAGATAATTGAACACTTTAGTAAAGATTTCTGTGCAAATGTGTCTAATAATGCATCATTAGAAGCCTAGAAGTTCTCAAATAGAGACAAAAATGTAACAGTTAAGAAGCAAGTGGTTTATGTTATTTGCATTCTCTGAACATTAATGCAGAAATCAAGCTCAGGACTTTGTAGAAAAAAATGGACAGTAGGGCCCAGTGTAGTAGTTGGGCTCTGGCACTTTCATCTACGGAGTCAAGATGTCACAACATGGCCTGTGTACCATGTGATGTTGGGTTGATTTATAATTCTGTGTAAAATTTCCCTCTTTGTAAAATAATCAGGTATGTATAAGAATTATAAGGACTTTGTTTTTTAGAATCATGTAGACTGGCACTCAGTTAATATCAATTGAAATTTTCCACATTTTATGGGTTATTTTTGGAAACTTCCTAGGTAAAGCTATATTACTTTTAAAATTAAGAAACATACTATTTTGCAACAAAATCAGGCAGTAAAGTACTCATAGAGATCCATGTTCATGATGATAAAGTGGGAAGGACCTTAATGTCCTCTGTAGTGTATCTCAAATGGTTTGTGATATGGGTTGTGTGCAATTAAAAAGGAAAATCTTTTCAGGGAGGGAGTGTATGGTGTGCTGCACATCGAATCTGTGTACCTTACAAATTTCTTGGTTCTGTGTGATTGAAGCTTTCTCCATCCAATACCTTAACTATTTCCTGCTTGCCTGGCCATAGAAGGTCTCTTTCTCTCCCCTGAGTAGTCTATCGCTGCCCACAATCTTCTCGTGGCCCGCTGTTTTCTTCCAGGTCCTCTAACTTGTAAGCTTCATTTTGTTCATGCAAACTTCCCACCACCAGTTCTGTTATGCCTCAATTTCTCTTTTTAAAAGTCTTTTCTTCCTTCAGCATAACTCAAATGATTTAATTCATTATCATTACCGTGTGTATGCTAATTCATGGCACTGTTTTTCTACATTGTCCTGCCATTGAAAACTTCCTATAACTTTAACCATGATTTAATATTTTGTGATTGAATTTTTTTTTCTTTCATCTTTTGTGCTACCCAGAAAGGGTCAGTGGTAAATAAAAGAGGAGTCAAGATTGGGCTACCTATGCTGGGTTAGTCTTCAGGATTAAAGAGAAAGATCTGTTTGATAACCAAGATACTTACTGGAGGACACATAAGTGACAGGACATGTCAATTCTGTATTCAGAACTATTACATGGCACAAAGTAACATTAGGTTAGACATCCTAAGATATGAAATTTTTCTTTGATTTCTTATTTTTTAAAGAAAATAAAAACAGCTAAAAATTAGAAATGATGCATAATTTCACTAAACACAATGATAGGAATTCAACAATGGTTATTATATTGCATACTGTTGTCTTCAAATTAGTTGTTCAGATAACAAGCATGAAAAATTAGTAAAAAGAAAAACTTAAAAAGAAGAAAAAAACCCCCACATTAGCAATAAATGTTCCTTTCAATACACCAGTATTGAAATCAGAAGAATTTTGAGGAATGATAATGTTTCACTAAAAGCAGCTAGAAAATTCAGGCCTTTGGAGGAGTCCACAGCAGGGAGGCGAAATGCTTCTCTTCAAGGAAGATGGGAAATAAAATATTCCCTTACGAATCAAACCATTTTCAAAGCTACAAGGTGTCTTCTTTACATGGAATCTAACATAATCTGATACACAAACTAACGAAAGTAGGATTTTATTCAATAAGTGTATCTTCTTACTCTAATTTGCAGTGATGCAAGCAATAGCATTGCTATAGACAGATGGAACACAAAGGCTTTTTGCCAGGAATCAGCTTTACTCCCACCAGTACTGACTCAGTGGATTCATGTGTACGGGCAGAGTGCTGAGGATGGAGTAGCTGTACCCGATTGTACAATTTTTGTGTCTTCATCTTCTTTATATGGATGCACACAGACATTTTATAGTCTGGTTGGGTACAAGTTGGCATTCTACAATCTGGTTGATGATGGTTTATGCTACAGAGGTGAATCAGAGCTACACATGAGGACAGAGGCTGATACCCATACATGGTAAAAAGTCCCTGCCCCAACACATCAGGAGGGCTCCTACCAAACTTTTCCCCTTGAGGCTCTCACCCTATCCTATTTTGAGTCAAAGAGCATCATCACAGCTTAGAGGTTTATATTTCCATAACATCATTACATTGTTTTCTTTCAATCATCAATACAGTGAGGCTGGAGATAGGAAGCATGACCAATGGATACAGGTAAGGAAGGATCAAACAGCATCCACAAAACAGTAAAGTAGCACATATGAGGGATTTGAATCCACTGAGGTTATAACAGGCCTCCCGCCAAATTCTCTAGGGTCCCAACCTTTCTAGATGTGGTTGGAAACATGAGTGATTTTCCTCATTTTATCTGTGATCTCTCCTATGACTTTTCCCTCATCATTTATTTATAGACAGCAGTTGATTAGGTTAAATTTGCAACAAACCCATCCTTTGGAAGCCAGAAGATGATCTCAGGCCAATGGATTTTGATAGAGAGCAAGGCAGTTTGGTCTGTGGTTTGCTAGTAAGTTAAGAGCCTTGGCAGTTTCACTAGCTATAATTTCCACAACTGCTTGCAGTATAACTATATGGGTTAAGATAACATATTAATGGTAGTTGGGTAGTCCCCAGGATGCATATTATTCCCAGGTGAGAGGACCATAATACTAAATTATTCATTCAGAAAGACATTCATCATCTTTCCAATTCCCAATCACAAGGTATGTCATTGTCTACAGATCCCCCTGTCACTATGCAGTCTCCAGATGTCCTCCTCTGGCAAATGAGAGTAGAAAAAAAGCTGGACAACTGTCCTCAATGCACTAGTCCCTGACCAGTTTGAGGGGGATACAGCATCCACAGTATAGCATATGCAGCTCTTCTGTATATCCAATAAAGCCCACCAGGGATTTACCCTTTAATACCTGCATCTACATTGTTTTCATGCCTTCTTTACATGAGAAAAGTTGCACAAGGCATAAGCATTTGCCTGAAAGTATTCTGGGAACACTCACTACTGGGTTTTCTAGGGGACTGACTTGTAGGACCTTTGACACAGACACATTAGGCTCCCTACAGAGATGTCGAACCATCGTCCCCATCATGCAAGACATGTTCTTACAACTATTGAAATCCTGAGAGGCCAAGTCCCTGAGGCCGAACTGGGGTACCCTATACCAACATATTCTTCACAGGATCTAACTCTCTAGCTTCTCATAGCAATTGATCCTCCATGTTGTTTTTCCCACACACATAGGAAGAAGAGACCAGAATCTAGGTTACAATCTCTGCTAAGGCCACAGCAAAAGGCAGAGCTGGACACCCAAATACAGTTAAGGTCAATAATCACAAATAGAATACAGTCTGGCTGTGTTGCTATTTGGCCACATCCTCAGGCTTCTGCCATGGTAAACTACTCAGCTTTTGGACTGCCTGGGGGCAGGGTTTTCAGTGGTATTCCTGAGGTTGAAGTCTGCTTCTTCCAAATCATCAGCTTGCACTGTGCCTATGATTTGGGACCATAATCCCAGCCGTGAGGCACTGGCTTCATTCTGCTATAGGGAATCTAGGGGGATACCTGATCAACTATTATTAGAATGGGAGTGGCTAGAATAACAGTGGATGGTCCCTCCAAAGGGGTTTCAGGGATTGGACATTCCATTCTTCTATCCAAAGAGGACACTCCATTCTTCCCTGGCTTTAAAGGGTGAATGTCCTTGGTCAAACTCACTGACAATCTTTAATCCATTGGTGTAGAGTAGCTAAGGCTAAGCTTAATGTCTGCCTCTGTTGTCTCAGAATGAGATTCCTAAGATCCTTTAATATTCCCCTGTATACCTTTAATTAGAGGAGGGGGATGCCCATAGAGAATTTCAAAAGGGGAAACCTTGAGGGGTCACCAGGTGGGGTTGACAAAAGGGGTTGAGGTTATGCGGATGTTCTTGTCATGTGTTCCTGGGGTCTAGGCTACAGACATTGCTTGTAACTATAACACTGAAACCCTTATGCATGGGATGGAGGAGGAAAACCTGGAGTGAAATAATGTTTAAGATGTAAGCACTCTTGCTTATGTCCATTGATAGAAAGATGGGGACTCAGTTTCTCATAATTTACCCTCTGATATCTTTGTGTTCTTTTTCTTCAAGCTCTTCTAGCAGAAGTTTGTTCTCTCTATTATGTTCCTCCATATGGAACATATTAGCCAGATAAGGTGGGAAAGACAGTTGGATAAGGGTACTCTTGTTGCAAGAATAAATAAATATTAAGGCACATATGACCAAAGCATGAACACTAGACTGGAATGGACATTTGTAGTCTGCTGGCTCTTAGAATTGTTCTCCAGTATAGCTTGAGACTTCCAGCAAGGGATAACAAATGGAATACCCTATTTATACCTAGTCTATATTACTACAACTTTATACCTTGGGTTATAGTTTTCTATTGGATATTTAGGACCAAGTTATAGTGAGACAAGTGTTAATCAAAATTAAGCTTTTCCCTCAAATATCAGGATCAGTTAAAGCTTCCCTGGGCTTAATTGTGGGACAATGTATAGAGCCCCTCAGCTCTTCTGTCAGTGTTAGTCCACAGGATGCGTCTTGATCGACCATGTAGCTTCCTGTGGAGGCATAGAAGACATTTTTTCCTGAGTGACTCTCATTTTTAGCAAATGTACCTCAGTTGACTACTGTTTTTGGAGGATAACAATCTCCTTGCCCAGGAGGGTAGGGAACTCACCAAAGTTGTAGGATCTTCCAAGATACATTTTTCTACAATCCTGGATCTTTGTTGACCTTATGGGGTGAGGGCCACAATATTGGCTGTCCTCTTAGCCCAATGACATTTTTAGCTCTGGTCTCCAAACCTCAGTTGTTGAACACCGAAGAGATTAGTTAAATCAGCATTGCAATGAACGCAGCAGGCTTACTCTTAAGATCTTGTCTAGATATCAAGCATCTTGAAATATATAGTATGACCACAATGTTCTTTCTAAGCACGGTTGTCTAAGAAGTTAAATCCCTGATGAATATTAGCATAAAACAATTATAAAGCTTTTTAGAGACTACTTGAGATCAAGGACAACATAACACATTTTCACACCAGTCATCATTATAATTAGAGCCATTAAGTTTAGGTTATTATTTTTGAAATACACTTAAACTTTATTTTAGTATAAAATGTCTTTTCAGTCAGTTATCTCTACTTACAAGTTAGAAAAGGACAGGCAGAAACTTTTAACCTGGTTTGTTACCTTTTAACCATTTTTCTCGCTAAAGTAATATTTAAATGCAATGTATTTGCTTGTCTTAGAGGTATACTTTACAGGTTATTAGGGTTATTAATGACTAATCTCTAATCATAGTAATGGCATTATCACAAATGTACAAGGTGTAGGCACATTAAACTACATAACATGGTTATACAACAATTGCATAAATATAATCCTGAAAAAAGTTCCTTCACATGAACAACTGTAGTTTGGGGATCACCAATATGAAATATTTATATATACTTACCTAGATTTATCTTAATTTTTAATTTAAGATTTAGATTTTTTAACAGGTTTATACAAAATTATTGTCAGATTTGTATTGAGTGGAATTAAAGAACATATTTACAATTCTTAGTAATTCAGGAAACAGTGTTAATGACCACATATAAACTTATTACAAGTATATCTTATTTATACAATAATAAGTGTCTATTTAATCAAAATCAATAGATGTAAATTTAAGCAAGGGCACTGGAATCAGATACAATTATTATTTTAGACATAGAAAATTTAACCTTTTATTTATAAACATTTTAAGTATATCATAATGATTCATTTAATATTTTGAGGCATAGCACCATAAGACCTTGGGAAAACTCGACAAATTACTCATTAGTGGAGAGACTGGACAAATTTTGGTCCAGACTGCTGGATTTCAATCACAGAGAAGAATTTTGTCCAGTGGTTCCTCAAATTCAAGAGGTTCCCACTTTGTTACCTTAACAGTTGTTTATATGACTCATCATAAAAATTAACATTTTATCTTTGAACAATTAATACTTGATCTTTGTGAAAATTATTGCACAGAGACAAGAATAGGTGTCATTGATGAAATTAACCTTTGATCTTGTCTAGGTTATCTAATAATATGGATGAAAACATGTCATCAATCTTTAAACTATCTTTATTCTTATTAACTGATTTAAATTAGTCTAATATTAAGCTATATGGACTACAAACATTTAAACTAATATTATGAGTGTATATTTATCTATATGGCAACATATATATATATATATCATATAATTTAAGATTTACATATAGAAACATACAGAGTTTAAATCATATATAACTTTATATTCTCAGAATCTAAGGTTTCTATTTATAAATCCTATGTTAATATTCATCCTGTGAACTTTGCTATTTCTAAAATCCTAGATATCCCACCTATATGTAGAACACCAAAAGAGCCAGAGAAAAATAAAAGGAAAAATAAAAGTGGTTTAAGTATTTTAAGCCAATGAACAACAACAACAACAAATGACAAACACACAATTAATTTTAGATCAGTCTGCACTCTTGAAAATATTGGCCAAATGGAGCTACAATAATCTGTTGTAGACTCATAAATTGACTAGTCAGACAATTTATTTGGGGTGACCAATTAGTGTAGACATTTCCTCCAATAAAATAACACTAGTTAGTCCTAGCCCAGGCCCGGTGAGTGTGTGAGAGAGCTTCCGGCTACCCTGAGCTGGCAGAACCTACTGGTCCCAGCCCAGGCGCAGCGTGGGTGAGACCCTCTTCCTCTCCCTTGGGACACCCCCAACACTCCGCCGCACCTCCCCCACCCCACCTGCAGAGTAGGAATTTCTGCTGTATTCTGGGAACCCCCAGACCCAGTCCTAGCCCAGGTGCAGTGATTGTGTGGGAGGGCTTCCCGCTACCCTGTGTTGGTGTGACCTACTGATCCGAGCCCAGGAGCAGCGTGGGTGACACCCACTTTCACCCTCTTGGGATGGCCCCCATCACTCCGTAGTAGCCCCCCACCACAGAGAAGGAATTTCTGTTGCGTTCTGGGAACCCCCAGATCCAGTCCTAGTTCAGGCCTAATGAGTGTGTGGGAGAGCTGCCTCTCCCTGCTACTCCACCATGTCCCCTCCAGACTCAGCTCAGGCCTGGCAAACAGGCGTGGGGTGAAGCCCTTCACCTGCAATCCCTGCAGAGAGTGTAGGGGAGAGAACCACTCAGCTAGTCCAGGAGCAGAACATCT
>NDGM011183129.1:0-23837 GCA_002564305.1 Octomys mimax | reverse complement strand
AAAGAAAGAAAGAAAGAAAGAAAAAGAACACTGCCTGTTCCTCACGGTGGCTGCCTGGGACCTGAGCTGAGAAGCAGCCTGAGATGAGAGCTCCCCGCCCCGGGGCTGCTGTGGGGAAACAGAGCTGGCCTTGACCTCAGGTGCTACAACTTGTACCTGGGGGGTCTTGGGTCACCTCCTCAGAGCTCTCCTCTTTTGGCAGTGAGAGCAGGAAGCCCGTGACACTGACTTTTACATTCATCTTTCTCATACATTGCCTCTTTAGAGTCGAGACATCCTGCCTGCTGTTCAGAGCTTGACATTAATGTGATCTGCAGGATCTGGGGGAAGGTTTCCAGATGTGCTTTGAGCAGAGCCTTGGTTTAATCCCAAGCCTAACTCCAGAGCCCAGGCTGAGAAGCTGCACTGCCTCTGGCTGTACAACTGGAGGAGCAGTGTGCTGCTGCAAGGGCGGAACCGTACTCAATGTGAGATGCTGTTTGTCCTTTGCACTACTTGCTGTCCATGTCCCTTCCTAGGCCCAAGTGGGAGGCATTATGTGCCTCGCTTGTACTTCTTCTCTGCTGCTTATTTATTTGCTGCTTATTTACTTTTGAGAGGTGTTGAAACTTGAAAATATTTAGTAAGAGCATCAAGCACCTGGGCCTATAGAGGACAATCCTCTTTAACTTTTTCGTTTCTTCTCTTAGGCAGTTCCTTCGAATTGGGATTGCTTTGATGCTCCATCACCATTAACCCCTGAGGAGGGGCTGGTTCTCCTGGGCCTCTTCCTGCTGTTGGTTGGGTTTTTACTCAAGGGGGTCAAGCTTCTGCCACGTTGCTAGGCTTTGTGGAGAATCTTTGGAGCATCATAGCAGGAATGAGAACCTGGAGAGGTTGCCTGGCTTGCTCACAGAAGGAGGCAGGGCACAGCTTTGGATGTGTCAACTGCCACATCTAGCTTTTAACCATTCACTCTGTTGCCTGTCTCCCCAATTCTTTTGGCCATTTTCGGGCCCGTTGGTGGCACAGGGGTCATAGCTGCTTCCCTAGAAGGCTATGCTTCATCTTTTTGGCCCACCTTGATTTAGGACCTTTTTAAAAATGTATTTTCAGTGTAAGCCTTTGGCTATTCTGGTCGGTGAGAAGACCTCTTTGGTCAACTTAGCCACATGCAGTGGGCAGGCAATGGCTCAATCTGATAATTAGGCTGGAACTTGGCACCGTCTGTTTTGGTAGCTGCTGCTTAGGGAGCCCTCGCTCTTTCACAGCTTTGGTTCTCACTGCAGCCCCGCTTTGAGAGATGTCACTGGAAAGGCGTGTTCCTCAGGTCCTCAAAGTCTTGCTTGTTTCCAGAGTTCCATGTTGTGTGACTTGCACCCATCCTTCCACTTTGCAGATTTCTTCCTTCCCCTCATTGCTAGGAGGTGTTGTGGACATTGTCAGTTGCTGACTGTGTTTTTAATCATTTTGAGTCTCAGTTTCCTCATCTTTAAGGAAAGATCATAATAATGTCAACCTTTGGAGACCATTGTAAAATTATGTGTTAATTTTTGTAGCTATAATGCTTGGACTACCTAGTGTGAATGAGCTTTTTGTGTGTGCATTAACTGCTATAAGCATAAGCTATTATTCAGAAATTTACTATGCTGCTGCCTTGGGCCAGACACTGCTAGATAATGGGGTGCATTCTTGTGTCCCTTTCAGCTGTTACATTGGTGATGGATGTAAACAGTGGAACTTCCAACTCTGGGGGAAGCTCCGTTTGGTTAGCTCCAGGGAACTTACAAATCATTATGTGGGAAATGAAAAATGCATTTAGCTATTACTTTCTTTACTCATCTTGTTCACGTAGGTGGGTTGCATTTTACTACCTAATTAAGAGCAAGGGAAAAAATGGAAGGAAGCACATTTGTAGCTTATGTGTGGGTTGAAATATCCTGAGAAGGGGGGAAAGAGCCCTCCTAAACAGGAAAGACAAAGCAGTATTTAAATTGGAAAATCCATGGATATCATGTGAGGCAGCACCGTTTTGCTGCTTTGGTCTGAAAGGAGGATGGCGTAGACAGAGTTGCACAAACTCTCATCAGAGAAAACTGGAACGGCAGAGAACAGGACAACCTTGGCTGTGGAAATTTTATCCAGACCACCAGTTCGCATGCTCTCATCTTTCCATTGCTGCCCTATTAGGAGATGAGGTCCCTAAATTCATGTAAACCAAACTGAGAAGGGATTAAACCAGGAAGGCTTAGGTAGAGCTCCTGTCTTGTGCAGCTGGCATGCTAGTACCGGTTTCTCCTTGCCAGTGGTCTACAGATGGAGGGAGGCACACCAGACAGAGCCTGGATGTTGGTGGTGAAGTATCTTCTGCTCTTGTAATTCCAAGGCAACCTTGATTGCCGTGTGCCATCTTCCCCGTGGCTCTGTCTTTCTCTAACATAGGGAAAGTGTTACCCTTGCCCTGTCTGCTAAAGTCATACCTGGCGGAAAGCCCAGAGACTGCAGCCAGAGAGGCCTCCCTGAAATTGGAGCCTCACTGCTTGGCTGAACTGCTCAGAATTGCATTTTCCTCATCCATCCACAGACAGACCGAAGACAGTGTTACTTGTGCTGTGGTGCTCTTCTTATATATTTGGTTGGAAGGCCATACTGGTTTTTAAGAAACATATTTATTCTTTCTTAATTTTTTATTACAGTTACTGCTAGTAGCATACGTAGGAGACTGATTCTGAAATTTCATTCAAATCCAGGGGTGCTCTGTCCCCCGTGCACAATAGTGTAATGTTTGCATGTAGCCTACACGTATCCTCCCACATACTTCACCGACACATTACTTAAAATGTCTAACACAATGCCACGGACAGGGAAGTAACTGCTGGGTGGTATTGTTTGGAGACTAACGACAGGAAAAATACATGCGCTTCATTACTGCTCTGTTTTTTTTGCTGAGCATTTTCTATGTACATTAGATTGAATCTGACTGTGGAACCTGTGGGCACAGAGATAGACTCTGCAACTTGTTTCCTAATTGCGAAGTATAGAACAAATACCAAAAGCTCAGGACGACATGTGTGCACAGTGTAGTGGGCAATAATAAAGTAAAGACCCAGGTGCTCACTTCTCAGCCCAGAAATGTGATGCAACCAATTTCTAGACACCACTCAAGGACCCTTCCACAACAGCAGCCTACTCCCTCTCCCTAGGAACTTCCTGCCTCAGTTTTGCGTTGGTTTCTTTGATCTTGTTCATTATGCATTCCTAAACAGTTTGCTTCATCTTCCTCCCTTTGAGCTATATATCAATGGAATAACTTTGTACAGTATTCTTTTCTTTCTTCTTTTGAAGCAGTATCTTGCTGTGTAAGTCAGACTGACCTTAAACTCCTTGTGCAGTACACACTGGCCTTGAACTCATGGCAGTTCTCCTGCCTCAGCCTCCTGAGGCAGGAGTGCTGAGGTTACAGACATATGCAGCCATGCCCATCATAAAAAATTCTTGTGACCTTCCCATTGCAGTACCTCAGCTCGTGGACTTAGTTCTTCCTGAACTTCTGGCCCAAAGTACCACTGTACATCTTCAAGATTTTTTTTTATTGGATGCAGGGTCTCATTGTGCAGTTCAGTCTTGTAGTGGTCCTCCTGTCTCAGCCTTCCCAGCACTGGAATTACAGGCGTGCATCATCATGCCGAGTTTCAAGTCCGGCACAGTATGTGGTACCAGGGATCAAACTCTGATCCTTGTGCTTGCCAGGCAGGTGCTTAAATCGCTGAGCTGTCTCCCCTGCCCACTGAGCTGTCTCCCCAGCCCAAGATTTCTTAATTACTATGAGCAAGTGCAGTTATAGCTTGCACTACTGTGTAGTATTCTGCTCTAGGAATAATCTTTTCATTTTATGTGAGATGCTGATGTGATGAGAGATTTTCCAGTATTTTTGCTATTTTGAAATATGTTGCTGTAAATATTCTGCTATCTCTCAGTGTCTTAAACTGAAAAAGTATTTAGTCTGTTGTTTTGCCTCTGTGTAGTTGTTTTTACAAATAAGATGCCCATCGCCAGAGCCAGTGGCATGGTCTCCCAGGTTCTCAGGTGTAAACCACAGAGTGGGGTCAGTGGCTTCGCCTCACGTCAGGCTCATCTCTGTGACTGGACCCAAGTGTCTGCTACTCTGTCTTCTAATTTTAAATGGTTTCTCATGGCATCGATCTTTGGACTTGGCTTTTGGGCTAGGTGCTCAATACTTCTCTGGATGTGTGCTTGGAATTTTTGGTTGATGAGCTCTTTTCCCTGTCCCCAGAGTTGAAGCTATGCAGGCCGTCCTGACCCTATTCCATTTGGGGGAGCCTAGGAGTTCGCATGGTGATAGACCTGTTGATGGGCCTCTGATCTTCAGCAGTGAGAGGCTCTCAGCTGCATTTCAACCAAGGGAAGAAATCCAAATACACCCACATGGCTAAGGGAAAAACTGCTGCAGAGAGAGGATCTGAATCCTTATGAGGCATTTGCGTAGGAAATGTCCCTTTACTATAAATAGAAATGAATATTCAATTTTAGGCCCTTAAAAAAATCACTGGGGCCAAAATTAGATATGAAGCTGATGGAGTGAATATAGGATGGGGTGATTCTGTGCTGTGCTAGGACACGTCTGAAAGTTCTGAGCAGCTGGTGTGGTGGAACAGCTGAGCCACAAACAAATATCAGCTGATTTTAGCACTTCTTATTTCTAGATGTCCTGGTTTGTTAACTTCTTGCTTGGCTCCCTTGTAAGCTGTCTTCAGGAGGAACCACAGTGCTTCATCCTGCTCTACCATGATGTGGGCAGGGTGCTGGGTTTCAGGGTCCTGCATCCAAAAATAATATCAGTAGTAACTGATATTCATTAAGAGCTTATGACATGCTAGGCAGGGTGAAACACTTCCCTCATATCCTCTCAGTCAGTTTCCACTACCTCCTAAAGTCAGAACTATTATCATCTCCATTTTACAAAGAAGAAATTAAGATACCATTGGCCCATGTGCCCCCCCCAGTTGGGAATCGGGAACAATCTCTATCCCTCCTATGGATCAATCAGGAACTCTTCTGCTTCGTGGGCACCGCTTGTCCATAAACCTGTGTCACCACTTGGGCCTGACCACTATATCATTTGTGAACTAAGGAACATCCAGGACTCTTGAATCCTTTGTGTGCATTGTGTTCTCTGCACCATGAAAAGGTTTGTAATAGCTAAAGGCATAAGAACCACTGATTTAGTTGGTAAAATCCTTAAAACAAGCCAATGTAGCCCATCATTGAAAATAAGGAAATAGAAACACATTACTTGAGAATGACTACATTTTTAAGGGCTTTGCCTGGCTCCTTTTCAGTGATCTGACCAAATATCTTAGAGTTCTAAAATTACAATGGAAATTTATAGTGAGAAGTTTACCTAAGAGACAAAAATTTCCAGTGAGTTTTGCTGAACTTAGTCCAGATATTTTACTCTTTTATCTTATCACTGAAAGAATTAATTGAAAGCAACTTTGGTTATTATTTATTCAGAGATGGTGGCAGAAGCTTTAGCAGTAAGAAAGAAAAGGTTTTGTATGTATAGTGTCTGTTCTCTGTTTGGGCATGAGTACAGGTAGGTGTCTGTGTTTGGTCTGGTGCAACAAAAGACCTTCCACTGAGTAGCTTTTATTTCAATTAATTAATTAATTAATTAATTGCATTACCAGGGATCAAACTCAGGACCTCGTGCTTGTCAGGCAACCACTTAATCCACTGAGCTGTCTCTCTGGCCCCACACTGAGTAGCTTTTAAACAACAGAAATTTATTGTTCATGATTTCAAAAGCTTAGCATCTAAGATTAAGATGCTGCCCCGTTTAGAGTCTGGTAAGGGCCTATTTCCTGGCCCTCCAGTGGTGCCTTTGACTTGTGTCCTCACAGGGTAGGAGGGCCCAGGTGGTCTCAGAACCCCTTTATAGGGCTCTGGATCCATTCCCAAGCTCTTGGGCTTGAAATATCTCCAAGATGCTCTCCCTCCAAGTACTGTCACACTGATTGGTTAGGTTTCAGTGTATGAATTGGGAGTGGGGACAAAGTTCCAGACCATAGCAGCATGCAGGTCTGTTTATAGCTAAACATTTAAAATGTTGTTTTGTAGCTGGTATCATTGAGAAGGTATAGCAGTGGTCCTCTTTAGTGAACGACGGCAAATTTCTAGATCTTGAATAATAGTGAATACTAACAGTAGGTTACATTTAATATGTTGTGTTTTAGGCTGTCTTCTAAGAATGCCACATGGATTAGCTAATATAATTGTTCAAAACTCTGGTTTGAAATAGAGAATATTACTTTGTCCATCAGAGATCAGGAAACGGTGATACAAAGAACTTGAGGACTTATTCAAGACAAGTAAGAAAGCCAGTGTAAAATATATCCAGTGAAACCTGATGGAAGTGGGGCTGGGGAGATAGCTCAGCGGGCAATTGCAAGGACCCGGGTTCAATTCCCACACAGCCCTGGAACCCCAGACCCTGTACTAAATAACTGATGGAAAGCATCTGCTAGGGAAGAAATTACCATATTCATGTTTTCATAAGACCTTCTTTAATTTCTTAACTCTGATACTATTGCCTTTCTAGAAAGTCTTAGGTGAAGAACCAAACATGGATCACATACCCTCTATGGAGAAAATGTCTTTACACAAACCAGTGATTCTTTAATATGAACCCACACTTTTCTGATTGTTGTGCATTACTTGTGTAGCTTCCCCCTAGACGCCAAGCAACTCATTTCTCTGTGTAGTGTTGATGTTCTCCTGTGGTAAGGAACCATCCCAGAATTTCTGCAGTGCTGCAGCTTGGCTACAGCTCTATTCAGCTCCACTCCAAGAGACTTTTTACTCTAGGAATCCAGGCTCTGAGGAGCACTCCATGAGGCCCATGCAGCCCTCAAGGTAGCAGAGTAGAAACACAAAAGTCCAAGCTGAGTGACTCAACAAGTGTGTTTGCCCTTTCTGTCTAGTTCCGGTGTGTGTTACATTTGCTCAGCTTCCACTGGCCACACCAAGTCCTATGGCCATGCCAGACCTGGCAGCACAGCAGGAAATATTCCACATCTGCTTTTAGGAGCTGGCCACTATATGGCAAAGAGAGAGGCTGTGTCATTCTCTGACTGTGAGCGACACAGACAGAATCCACAGTATAGGATATGACCATCTGGGTGTTCCTAGAAGTCCATTTTTATTCAAGAGGGAGCTGGAGCATGGAGACGTTACGTACATATAATTATGGGATTCAAACGAACCAGTGTAGCCTGTGTCCATGCTTTTCTCCCATCTGGTCTCCAGCTTTATCTCTTTCTGCTCCAAAACATGTACTTTCTCCTTGGGACATACTGAGTTTTGTGTAATTTACCAAAGCAATATGTGCGTTCGTGTATCTGTGACTTAGTATATAGTGTTACATCTGTAATTGCGATTTTGTGCGCTATGTGCTCATTTGTCCCCCATCTGAAAGCCTTGTTTGTTTCTCATAGACTGCGATGGGTGCTGTCCCCCTGGGGTCTGTTTATTCTCTGTTCCCTCGCAGAATCTCTTTGTCTCTCTCTCTCTATATATATATATCTAAAGAGAGAGAGAGAGAGAGAGAGAGAGAGAGAGGCATGCATGTGTTTGTGTGTCTTTTTGTTTTTGGTTTTTGTTTTTGTATTTTGTTCAGGGTCTCACTACACAGATCGGACTCATAGTGATCCTCCTGTTTTCAGCCTCCCCAGAGCTGGAATTACAGTTGTGCACCACCACGCCTAGACTCGGTTGCCCAATCAGTGTACCTGGAGGTGAGGCATATGATACCAGGGATTGAACCCCGGTCCCTGTGCTTAGCTAAGCAGGCACTTAGTCCACTGAACTATCTTGCCAGCCTTCATGTAACTATATACATGTGAGTAGTTCTCTTTACTGTTAAATAGACTCGGAGTTTCTGGAAGGCAGAGAAGAGGGTGACTTTTTACCTAGGCATCCTACACAATAAGTGGTGTGTAAAAGATGTTGTGAATATCTGTTTAAATAAAGAAAAATCTACCTAAGAATGGGACTTGTCATGGAGCATTCAGGACTCGTGACTTTCATGGACAGGGCGGGGCAGATGGATGTAAATCACCACGGAAGAAGAGCATGAGCCTTCATTCCACTATCATAACTTTCAGATGTTCGATCTGCAGATTGTTCTTTCTTGTAAAACTCAGCTATTTTTGAATAATGTGTTCCGAAGTGATTTTTAGTCCTCCATTTGCTGGTATAAAATAAGCTCCAATTATTCTCCTTAATTAAGTGGTTTTATTTTATTAATTGTTTCTAACTTGCAGAATTCCCCAGAGACCTTTTACATGTCTCCAAATGAAGGCAGAAGCAAAGCGCATTAATTATACACACAAACTCCTTTTGGCGAATTAAGCATGATGCACAGCGAACATGAAGTGACTCGCCCTCCTGAGCTATCAATCTTGTCATTAGTGACGGCTTGTATTAGTAGTATTGACATGAGCTTATCCAAATTGGATTCTGCAAAGTCTCATTTTAATTTTGCACAATGGAGGAAGACAGACTGGTTTGATGTGCAGTTTCCCCCCTCTTTCGTTGCGTGACTGGTGCTTTCCATTTGTAATGGGAACTAGTATTTTACAGCACTCTGGGGTTTGGAAAATACCAGATCACCCAGGACCTTTTCATGCTGCAGACTGACCCCTGAGATAGGTGAGTTTCAAGGGGAAGAAACTGAGCTTCTGTGGCTAAACAGTATACCTTAGATCCTATAAATAGAAAGTGTAGGGCTGGAGAGATAGCTCAGTGGTCTAAGTGCCTGCCTGGCAAGCTCATGGACCTGGGTTCCTTGGTACTGCATGCCGTGCAGGCCCTACCCCAGGTGAGCCAAACTGGCCACAGAAACTGGGCGTGGTGGTGCACACCTGTAATCCCAGCTCTGAGGAGGTTGAGACGAGAGGATCACTACAAGTCTGAGCTGTGCAGCGAGTTCCTGTACCGAACACATAAATTAAAACACAAGAACAAACAAGGAGTATAGAACCAATTCTTTTCTTCCCCCTGTGGCTGGCTCAGCCTGCCTTGGGGGCAGGGCTGGTATGACATGTGGTGGGGATTGAACTGTGGTCCCTGCGCTTGCCTAAACTTGTCTAAGCATGTGCTTTAGTCCCCTGAGCTATCTCGTTGGCCCTGATAGCCACATTTTTAAAAGATGCTTCTCTGAGCAGGGCTAGAGGTTGTGTTGGGGAAGAGCTCATTTCTTGTCATTTTCGATAGTTAACTTAAAAGGAATTTTGAATATGCTTATGCTATATTACCAATTTAGTGAGTGTTGCTTGAATACCTGTTCTGTGCTGGGATGTACAGAGGATAACTCATAGTATGTTTTAAACATGATCTGCACACTCGTGCTTCACAGGATTAGCTCATTGAGCTCACCCAGAGACCCTGGAAGGCAGGGTCATCATTGTGCCCAGTGTACTATTTGAAGTGCAGAGTAATTAAATACCTCTCTTATGATCCTTTGCCTGACAGCCACAGAGTTGGGACTCCAACCTGGGAGGTGATCACTATATCTCAAGCCCCTGGCCGCTGCTTCTCAGTGGTGATTGCCACCCTCCAATTCCATGTGGTGGAGTGAAGGACAGTCACAGTTTCCAAATGTGTTACAAGTTGCCATGGCAGCCATGGGTCTGGGTCATGGTAGATGGCTATCAGCACCTTCAGAAAGGGCCAGAATGTGGCCTTGGGACCCGCCTTTGGCCACTGGAGCTTAGGTTCTACAGACTGCATTGTTTGCAAAATATGTTGTGTTTCTCAGTCTTCTTTCTCTTCCAGTAGAGTTTATTTTTGCAAAACCTGGATGTATCCTAGGGAGTTCACTCACCTCGTACACTAGTAAGAATCTGCTGGACCGGTGGTTGAGTCAGCCTGTGAGGCAGAAGCCATACTTTGAGCCCAGAAAGTGTGCTGGGTGACCGAGAGCCAGGCACTGTGCTCAGGAGCACCCCAGGAGTGGGAATAACCACCAAGCCCACAAGAACGTGAAATGGGAACTGGGGTTTACAGAGCACAGTGTGTATCACTTCCTGTGTTGAGCTCTTTACAAAACTATTCATCAGAACTGCTTTTAAAGTAGGCATTTTCCCTGAATTTTACAGGCCAGGGCACTTTGACTTGTGTCCATGTTAAAGGCAAGGACATTTCTCCAAACACAGTGTTGAGGTCATTGAGCTTTGCTGTTTTTGAGAAAATTGTTCGTTCAGCAAGAGTCATTCAGCCCTGGGCAATAACAGGAGTTAAGGGGACAGCCAGGAGCAAAGTCACAATTCCTTGTCCTGTGGAGTTTGCTTAGCAGAGGAGACCAGTAGACCATAAGGATGCCTGGTGCTAGATGTGAGAAGGGTAAGAATTAAAGAAGTTAGTTTGCAGTTTTAAATAGCATGCTCAGAAAATGTGTGTGTGTGTGTGTGTGTGTGTGTGTGTATCTATGTGTTCAAGTTTAGTAAAAAGTCAAGTCACTACTGCCACTTCTGCTTAAAACTTTACTTCTCTTTCTTACCCTCATAAAATGCTTACATTTGTAGCTTCTCCTGTCAGGGGTTTTTCTGCCTCTCCAGATGACTCATTTTATGTTACTCCCTTCTGCTTTACTCCAGTTCTGTCAAGCCACTGATTGTCTTGGAAATCCCATGTCCTTCTGTCATGGAAGCCCTGTCCTCAGTGACCACCACTCCCCGCTCATCTAGGTGCTGTTCTGCATGTGGCCACCTTCAGCAGGCCCCAGCCCCAGCTGTATTCCTGCAGCCCTGAGGTTCATCTCACCCTGTAGGGGCGTTGTTTATGGGCAGGCCTCTCTCTACCAGTGGACGGCTGCTTCCTTAGCCAGGGACTATTCTCTTGGTCATTCTTGGACAATGTGAGAAGATGCAAGATGCGTAGACCATCAGGTAGGTAAGAAGGAAGGATGGAGAAAGAGGAAGATGAGCCAGGAAGGAAAGAAATTTAAGAAAGAAGGAAGATAAGGTAAATGGAAGGGAGGCAAGGATGGAAAAAAGAAAAGATAGAGGACATGAGGGAAGGAAGAAATGACAGGTTTGGAATCAGGGGTGACAAGGTTAGAATTGCACCTCCGAGCCTTGTTCAAGCATTGTGTGGAAGAACGCCTTGCTATTTAATCCTGGTATGCACCTGCCTGGCTTTAGCAGATTCTTGAAAGTTTCATTCTCTTGAGCAGTAAGACATGGACTTCCCCATGGCCCCAGGATTGAACTCTGCTAACTGTGAAGAAGTTGGTGCTGATGGAAGATGCCTGGACACGTTGCTGCACTGTGCCCCAGCCCCAGCCAGTAGCATGAAGAATCATGAGAGCCCTTGTTGATAATGCTACTCACAGCTTTGCCGTCCGCTGGGTCCGCACCATTGACAGTTGCTTCACGCTTTTCATGCCTGCTGCCTCGGTAGTAGTGGGAGTGTGAATGCATGAGTTTGTGCAGACACAGCGTGATGGGTTGGCCCGGGTTCCCTTCAGCCTTAGAACCTGGGAAATGCTGCTCTCTTCCAGGCTCGCAGAGCCCATATGGGACATTCTCATGATTGAGAGAAGAACTTAGTACAATATAGGCAGTGCGCGTTTGCCTCTGCTGTTCAGAAAAAGAATGATGCATTATGGGAAACATAAACCTGTGGTGAGCATCCCTGCCCCACCCCCTCTCCCAACACAAGGGCCACCGACGCGGAACAATGTTGATCACAGTCCACACCCCAGCGGGTCTGGTGATTCACTGAAGGCTCTATACCCCTCTCACAGCAGAAGAACAACACTTTGCGAAGCTGAATCTCCAAAAGGAAAATCAGCCCACATAAAATGTTTGAAGTTTTGAAATAATCAAAGGGGCGAAAAGATTAGGATTGATTAATTTTTGTCTTGGACGTGGGTTCAAGGCAGTTTTGTTGCCTTGTGGTCTCTCAGGATACGGTGCTCTGAATGGCAGCCAGATACTACGTTATTTTTGTTTTTTAATTTGATTCCAGGGCCCCGAGTCTGTATTTAATGTTTCAGTGAGCAAAAATAGTTATGTTTGGCTCCAACGCAAGATTGATAGAAGTGATTTTCAGATGTGGAATCAAAACAGAGTGAAAAAATGTCACGTTTAAATAAAATGCAGTACTTGCAGGCATCATGTGGCCTCCTAATAAATGAATTCCAGGAGCCAAGTTGACAGGTTTTGAAGGAGAATTTCTTTCAAAAATTTGAGGTAATTCATTTTTATGATTAACTGTGGTAGAACAATTACTAGAGAATGTTTAAGTGAGAGGAAGAGAAGCTTTGAGGTGTTTGTAGATAACATTTGCTGCTTTCATTTCTCGCCTTCATCTCCCAGAAGCGATGAAGCTGTGGGGGCTGCAGACTGGCTGAAGTGCCCCCGGCTCGGGCTGTTCTTCCATGTGTCAGGCACAGTCACAGGGAGGGCAGCGGGCAGGAGCTGGCGGGTCTGGCACGGGCCTTGGTGTGTGAGGCTGTGTGTGAGTTCGCCTGTCTGACCGGGCGGGCTGCTAACCTGCTGATAGCTCCCTTTCTGTGTGTGAAAGCCGAGACAGGATGAGAGACAAATGACTGCAGAACACCTAGCATGGGATGCTGTGTGTGGTAACTATTGCAAAACAGCAGTACCAGCCAGAGCCAGAGCAGCCTTGGCTGATCGGCACCGAGTGCCATCATATGCTCTGTACTGCACGAAGGGAGGGTTTGCGAAGAAGGCTCCCTGTGGGCCCAAAGATCTGGTAATCCAGAAAGAAGATTGATGAAACATTGGCAGAAGAGGACAGGACAGCTGTGTCCTCTGCGAGGATGGACGCAGCGTCCTTCCAACCTTGTAGTTAGGTTCCTATGGCACAGCCAGTGAGTATCTACTGAGGAAATTGAGTTGAAGAGAAAAGTAGTCCAGGAAAGGCCTGTGTGTTTTGTCATGATTCTTAAAAAAAAAAAAAAAAAAAAAAAGGAACCAGCGGATGTGGACGTGTCCTGAAGAACTGACTGAAGAACTGAGCCACTGTGGGGCTGGCAAGTGAGCCCTCTGTGAGCGGAGACCCAGGAGACCTGGGATGCAGATGGATTGAAGCCGCCTGCTGGAGAATCCCTGCAGTGTGGGAAGACCAGGCAGGTCTCTTGTTTTGTTGAGGCTCCCCTCGCCTGACTTGAGGGGACCGTACGTGACAGAGGCAGTGCTTTATTCAAAGTCCAGTGATTTCAGGTCAGTCTGATTGAGAATGCACCTCCAAGGTGACAGACTTTGATGTCCTCAAAGTAACTATTTCTAAATAGGGACCTTAAATCACTAGAATGTTGAGATTTAAGTGTTCTTCATCTTGCGTTCTCTTTAGACACAGTTGTAAATTTCTGTGCTTCTGGGGTTTGTCTGTAAAATGGGAAGTGACAATGGTGTCTGCTCCATAGACGCGTTGGGTAGCTGGACAGTGCCGGCCTTGTCAGGAGGACCGGGTGCACTAGAGCTGCTGTCGTCAGCAGGAGTGCTGTGCTTGGGAATATGCAAGCTTTTAGACATAGATCCACTGTCTCGAAGCCTACATAGTGCCTGTTACATTTTAAGAAGGTATCACGGGCAAAAATACAGTTTTAAATTATATTAACACATTTTCCTAACTTGACCTAATAAAAACAATCTGTCACCCACTATGTGTAAATGCTTGTTGTGCAGTTTCTGCTTTAATCCTCAACATAAATATGGCATTAGGCATGTCACCACACCTTTCTTTCTTTTTTTTTTAATTTAGTACAGAGTCTATGGGGTACAGGGTCTACAGGGCCTCACTATGTAGATCGGACTCATACAAATTCTCCTGTTTTCAGCCTCCTAAATGCTGGGATTATAGGCATGCACCACCATGCCAGTCTCAATCACCATCTCAGTGCGCCCCAGGGGCAGGGCCAGCAGGGCATGGTGGGGATTGAACCCCAGCCACTGCGTTCTGCCTAAGCAGGCACTTTAGTCTGCTGAGCTACTTGACCTGGCCTCCTCCTCCTCTTCTTCCTCCACTTCACTCCTCTTCCTCCTCTTCCTCCTTTTTAAAAATGTATTTGGCTGTTACAGGGTCTCTCTATGCAGCTTGGACTCATAGTGATCCTTCTGCTTTCAGCCTCCCCAGGGCTGGGATTACAGGTAGTGCCACCATACCTGGGGCAGGACTGGCACGGCATGTGGTACAGGGATTGAACCACAGCGGTCCCTGTGCTTACCTAAGCAGGCTTTTCAGTCCACTGGGCTACCTCACTGGCCCAAGTTTTAATTCTTTCTGTGCTCACTTTCCTTTCGCACTGTGGCTGGCCCTTCCAAAGATCTGACACATGCACAGTGTCCTAGTGCATTTTATGTCCTAGGTGGTGGGCTTCTTTCTGGGCAAGGAGAAATGACAGCTAAACATGTGCAGGTTGTTTTATAAACTCAGTGTCAGGAACTGAGCTGCTTGCAGCTGAATAGCCCCGTAAAAGTCAGTGATGGCCGTCAGCGAATGCTCTCCCATCACAGTAGGCGTCCAGTGAGACTCCTCGTCCCTGCTCTGGGAGAGCTGCATGGAAAGGGGTGTGTGTATGTGTGTGTGGAGGGGGGAGGGCACTTGTTTGCATGTAATTTTCACAAATGTATATGGATAACCCTTCAGCCTGCTTCCTGCCTACTTCTGCAGTCAACTTCTTATTCTTATCCCTAATATAACTTTAATAATTGTTGTAAATAATGGCTTGCAATTCTTTAATAAGCTGAATTTTTTAGACTTCCAGGCTCCTGAACCAAATATCCATTTTTTTTTTTTTTTTTTTTGGTCTGCCTGATGAACTCTCATATATGCTTCAGAACTTGGTCAGTCCTGTGCAGATTTGAAGTCCTGACTTTCCCGTACTCCAGGGAATCCCATTTTCTCTGGCGGCTGCTCTTGGACTTATGCATACCTCCATTGTTGACTCTACAGTCCTACAGTGGAATTACTTCTGGACAAGGAGTCAGTGTGGCTTAGTGCTCAAGATCAAAGTCTTCAGAGTAGGAAAAACCTAAGCTTGAGTCCCCTGTCTGCCACTACCTAGTTTTCAAAACTCAGACAAATGACTCTGCCTTTCTTGGTTTGCTTTCTCCTGTGTAGAAGGTGGAGACTTTTGCATCTTCCCATGGCATGGCGCCAAGGAGATGAAGAACAGGAAGCAGGCAGTGCAGTGCCCAGCTCCGGGCTGAGCGTACAGGAAAGTGGGGCGGCTATTGGGATCACTGCAGCATGTGAGGCTGTGCTGTCCTGCTCCTCCTCCTTGAGGCCCTAGACCTTGTCCTGATCATTCCGCATCTCTAGCTGCTGGCACGGATGCCCAGCCTGAGCCTAATGACTTCCATGCAGGTCAGATCTAGGGAATCATTTTTGCAAACCTGCTGTATGTGGCTGGCAAGCTCATGTCACGTTCATCCTTCAATAAAAGTCATACCTTTTATCTTAATTTTTGGCATGTTTTCCTTTAAAGGGGCTGTTTTCCTTTATAGACACCTGACATCATATATCTTGACTATGTAAAGTCATCTGAAATTTGGGATTTACTTATTTTATGTTCAACAGCAAGGTATTTGATTGGCTTAGGCAATTAAGGACTTACAATTATTACCTATCCTCCTATATAGCATCCTGCAAAATTGATCTAAATACAGAGAAAGCTTTTATAGCCCGAGGGGCCAGGTAGGAGCTGCACATGTTTTTCCTGCCACTAACATTCACCAGTAACAAGTGAACATTACAACATGGTTTGATGTTACAATTCTTTGAATCTACAAGGGTGGTCAGCTCTTCCCTGGGCCTAGTAGTGGTCAGTGAGTAACAAAGTAGACAGTGGCTAAATCAAACAGATCTTTCTCCAAATCCTGGCTACACGATTTCTGAGTGGTTGGGACTTTAGGTTCTTGCATTTCCTTGTGGGACTCCGTGTCCTAATTTAAGAAAAAGAACAAAAACTCAAGCTAAAGTTGGTGTCAGCCTCATCCATCATACGAAGATTAGAAGACTTGACATATGCTTAACTCATTACAGGTTCAGCATGTGGTAAATCTTCAATTAAGAATTGTTGATCGGGACAACAATTCAAGTTAAGGAGACAGTTTAGGGTAGTAGAAAGAGCATTGGGGTCTTGGTGATGCGGCAGTTGAGAAATCAGATGCATTTGTAAATGTATATGCCACTTGCAACCTGCTCAGTAGTATAAAAATAACATAGTCTATTTTTCGCTCCTTTGCATTCTTTACCTCATGAAAAACGTGTCTCTGGATAGCCACACAATGGTGACCTAGTGTGGTACGGCGGCTAAAATCAGTGTTGTACTCGCATAAAAACATGTCCTTTTGGAGTGAACCTTGGACAAAGTGCAGATGAGTATAATTAGTTTTTGTCTATATCTTTATTTTTCTTCTCCCCTGGGAAGGAAAATCTTCATCATGCGCATGTACCTGCTGCAGAATTCCCCTACAGATCTTTGGATAAAGCCTGTAGCTTTTTCCTGGAAGGGGCCAAGTGGTGCCACCAGATGTTAATCATGAGTCCTGAAAGGTGTCATTGAACAGCAGGGGAAATATATTAGTCTGTGCATTAATGGGAAAGAGATTATTCTCAAATATTTCAAAACCCCAAGGACCCTCTTCAAGGACCTTCCTTTTTTTCCTCTTCCTCTTTTTCTTTCTCATTTGTTGAAAAGGTGCCATAGCTTTCCAAGTTTTAGAAATGCACCTTTTGGGGCAGTGCAAGAAGCTTAATGTGAGAAAATAACAGGCTGAACTATGAATGCACAGTCGGTGTGGGTGCTGCCAAGCCCCGCCACAACTCCCCTCTAAGAATGGGCTTGGTAGGTGACCAAAGCAAGGTTGAGGCGTGCTTAGAAGTCATTGTCAGTGCTGGATGGTCAGGGGGTAGAAAATGCCCAAATGACAGCATGAAGAGAAAAAAGAAGGAAAAGGAAAGTGAAACAGGAGGGGTGGCAGAAGGATGGAATGATGTGGCCGTGTGGTGACTCCCCTGGAACTGACTTCAGTGAGTGAAATGAATGTTCAGGAGCATTTGGAATGAAATAAAGATCTTCCATTCCATTCCCAGCAGAACAGAAAATGGGCTCTAGTTCTTTGGTTCTTCCCGCTTTCCCCATGGATGGCAGGACCCCTCACCTCTTTGTGAGGAGGCTTTCACTTGTTTGTCCTGGACCAGGGGCAGCTGTGTCACATGCCTAGGAGACTTTGGGTGCCTTGAAGAAACAAAAGCACATGTTCAGGACGATGAAGGAGAGGCAGCTCCAGCAGAGGCCAAGGACACCCCTCGGTCTGTGTGTAGTCAGCTGGAAGGAGGCAGGAAGGAGCTCGCTGCAGGGAGGGTGCTGGGGAGTCGCAGAGAGGTACTCATTGAGGGGGAGCAAAGGTGTTCCACTTGGCTTCCTTGATAGTGGGTGGGCTTTCATTGTTGGTGCTGGTACAGGGAGTAAAGAGGGGAAGAAATGTACATTCCCACACTTTCTTGGCTTTGCCTGGACAGTAGAGATAGGAAGATTTACTGGCACATGAGATGAGGAGGCCATTACAGCACACACTGTGCTGGGCCTGAAGCCGAAGACTAGTTTCTGCATTACAGCTACTCCACAAGTATTTTGCAGCCATTTATTTATAAAGCTCAGGTGTCAGCTTCCTCAGGGAGGGTTGACTTTTGCCTTCTAAATCCAGAAAAAAATGCTCCCTTGCCTTTGGCCTTCCTTTTCTCTTGCTTTATTGTAGTCTCCATGACAACTTACGCAGCGAGCTTCTAGAGGCACGGCCAACTCCTGACTCCTCCCTGGATTCCCATCTCTCAGCACCTCGCCTGGCGTGTAGGAAACACTTGGCAAGTTTCCCAGGCACCAATTTGTTTACATGGTTTACACAGATACAGATGACCTGTTTCTTACTCAAGTGCTTGGGACCGGAAGTGTTTCCAATGATAGACTTTTTCTGATTTGGGAATATTTACCATAGACTTCGTTGGTAATCTGATGTGAAATCCAAAATGCTCCAAAATTCAAAAATTTTCTGAGTCTATCTCAGAGCATTTTGAATTTTGGATTTTCAGATTAGGAAAGCAAAACCTGTGTGTCATTTGAAGTGAACTTGTACTCCTGGGCTCCACAAGTAGCCTAGTTGGCTTTTCTAGGTCATAGTGACCAAAGGGTTCAATCTTCCATATGAAGGAAACCTGGCAATTCTTCAGATTTGAATCTTTGTGGTTAGAACAAAAGGAAAGCAATTTGCTGGTGGTGCTGGCAGGTGATGGCACCTGAAGTCCACCTATGGATGGCAGGGTCGTCTTCTCAGGGCATTGCTTGCTACCTGGCGTAGGCTCTTTATGGCAGGAACGGAGCCACAATAGCATTGGGAAGGAAATATGCTGCTTAAAAAAAATCTTGAAATATAGCCTAAAACCAAATTAGAATAGGCCTTTGGATTCTCTGAGCCATTTTAGTCTTTCATTAGTGCTGATAATTAGCAGAATTTAGGACGAGCATTTAAATTATGGCTTAGACAACAAAACATCTCTAGGAATGAAATTACCATTCCACTTACATTTTCTGTGAGATTTTGAAATCACTTAAGTAAAAATGGAGCCAAGAATGCTCTAATACTAGAGGCCCTGAGAACCAAACCCCGAGTGGATTGTGGGATGACGACCAAGGTCACAATTGGGCGGCCTGTTACCACAGACCCTTCTGCAGCCAATCAGAGTTATGAGTCACTTTTATATCAGTAGAATCTTAGCAAATTAGAAGGGATCAGAAAATCATGTAATATGACCTCTTCAGCTTGTGCATGGGAATTGTGAGAGGCTGTATTTGATGGTTCCAGCAGATCTACTGTGCCCCGTAAGGAGGCTGAGGATGGGAGATTTGATACAGGGGACTTCGATGTGGCCCCATTGACCCCACGTCCTCCCCTGTGTGACTTGTATTTGTTCAGCTCTTCCTTCTCTGACCTTTAACTATCCCCCACCCTCTTGGCTGTCTTTCCCCAGTCAGTGCTTATTATCTCAGTTACTTTCTCATTACTGAGAAGCAGTGCCCAAGACCTACAGCTCTAAGAAGGAAAGGTTTATTCTGAATCTTAGTCTTGTAGAGGTTTCAGTCTATAGTTGGCTGGCCCCAAAGCAGGGCAGCACGGCAGAAGGGTATCATAGAGGAAACACAGTTTATGGCATGGAGGTGGAGAGCAGAGAGAAATCAGGAAAAGAGGAGGGATCCACAGATGTCCCCGGGCCACACCCCTAGGGACCCACCCCTCCCACTGCGCTTCATCACACATAGTTATGAGCTTATCAGTGAGCCAATCCACTGATGGCTGTCATACCCCTACGATATCATACCCCAGTCCCCTCCCCCAAACCACACCTGTAAGGGCATCAAGCTTTTGGAGATATCAAGACATAAATTATAACACTAATTGTGCCAGTTAGTTCTAATGGTCAGCTTGTCCGAATTTAGAGACTTCTGGGGAAGTGATTAGCTCCTAGAGAAGCTATATGTATCAGTGGTGGGACCTACTGGCACTCACAGCCAAATGTTCCATCAGGACCTGGAGCTCAGCTGGAGGATCCTCAGGAGGGTGTGCCTCTTGCTGGCACTGTTTCCCTTCCTCTTCAGGGGTGTGATGAGCTGAGCAGCTTCGTTGCACCACACCTTCCACCATGTTGATTCTGCTGAGAAGCTAACCAGTCTTGGATCCCAGCCCTGTGAGCCTGGGCCCAAATGAGCCTCTCCTCTTTAAGCAGTAGAAAGCTGATCAATACACTAATCCCAGCCAGAGTATCGCTTTCATGAATTCTATGGTTTGTTCATGGCTGAACCCAAGCACTAGAAGTAGGGTCTGACCCCACATGCTTGTTAAGTGATTGAATGAAAAACTGCAGGGATAGATAGCAAATTTTGGTAGCCTAGAGTAAAGCATTTTTTAAAAAATCAGTGTGAGTTATAAGATTGGTACATTAGTTTTCACTGCTATAACCTCAGCTTTTAATCAATTCACTGATTAGGCACATGCTTTAGAGTGTTTCTGTAATGTGGACACTATTCCAGGTACTGGGGAATTGCAGTAAGGAAGCAGATTATCAACTTTATGAAAGAAAGCTTCCATTTTTGATATACTGAAGATGACAGATAAAGGCAATATATGAAGAAATGTATACATTTGTATCTCTGTGGTTTTCTTTTGGGGGGGTGCTGGCACAGCCCCCCTTCAGGGCGGGTCTGGTAAGGCAGGTGGAGGTGGGGTTTGAACCACGGTATCCTGCACCTGACTGCATTTGCAAGAGCAGGCACTTAAACAACTGAGCTAACTGGCAGGCCCCGCTCTCTGTGTATTTTTAGAAAGTAAGACTGAGGTAGAAGATTGAAGCAGAAATGAGAAGTATGGAGTTCAGTTTTATAGGGAGTGGCTAGGAATTCTCCCTGATGAATGTGTGACTATCTAATCAAGTGTTTGTGGAAAGGAGGGGCTTCAAAATATGAGTTGTTTTCATGCCCAAATGTGTGAGTAACGTTTTTCTAGTAATGCACATGTAACTTCAAACTCTGACCCAGGAAATCAAATTGAAGCCACAATCTGAGCGAGCAAGTGCCTCGCTCTGTCCTGCCTCACCCTGCCCTGCTCCTCTCTGCAGTTAGGAGGACGGACAGCTGGAAGGGCTGATTGCAGAGAGCTGCGAGTTGGACACTATGCAGCCTGCCAAGCCCTTTTGTGACTTAGGGCCCAGCCCCCGAAGCCTGGCTGCTCTTTGCTTCAGTCTCAGTCACCTCTTAAACTGTGTCCCAGGCTCCATCAGTCTGCACTCAGCCCAAGGCTTCCCTTTCCTAGCTGGAGCTGAGCATATCAACATCAGCCATGTGTCCAAAGTACCCACCAGCTTCTGACCCTGAGCGGTAACTCAAGCACCCAGAATGCCTTTCTCCCTCTTGTGTGAGAGTGGGCGGGATAGAGAGGGTCTAGAGTACCACGCACGTGTGAAAAAGAAGCCAGCCTGGGGTCCCGCCCTGTGCCGGCACTGGCAGTAATTGCAGGGCCATGAAACAGGATCACCATCGCAGCTCATAAACGATGGGACGTTCTCATCAGATCTTAAACGTTATGCAGCGCTGAGTAATTATCGTTATTTTTGCCTTAAAATTAAACTGCCGTTATTAAATTTTTTATTAAATCTTTTTCCCCCTTTGGTAGTCATGCAAGATTGTTTCTGAGTCAGATGATGGGGCCCTAGGTGGCTCATAGACACAGTCTTAGGACTTTGCTAGGACTTGTGGAGGAGTTGGAGCCAGAGCGGGGCAGCAGCTTTGCCCTGCTCTGGGCTGGCTGTGGCTTCTCCTCCTCTACTTTATCCTGAAACAGGTTCTACTTTCCTCTTTGTGTATCTCCTCCCTATTTCCTCCCTTATATCTCTACTTACAAAATGGGTGATGAAATAAGCTAAGTCTTTTGTTCATCCCCAAATCGGTGAGAGGTGGTGGACTCTTTGGCCTGCCCAAGCCAGGAGGGCGCACTGTCAGTCCTGGCCCACCTGGCCTGTGGCAAAGGGCAGATCCAAGAGGGGCACCAGTGCCAGGCACGGTGCCCTATTCTCCGTCGCTGCCTGAGCATTGGGTGAGATGGATGGCCTTGGTCGGAAGCACGCTGTTGTTGTTAATAATGGCAGTAATGGTCACAGTGAAAACTAGGCTGTGCTGCAATGTGCCTGAGGTTGGAGCACCAAGATAAAGAGGACCACAAGGCCCCACCTGCAGGGAGCACACAGGAGCCAGGGCATGTGGTGACAGCCGTGGCAGCACTGGCAGCTGGACACTGGCTGCTGATGAGGGGAGGCAGTCAGCTAGGGGGTTCCGTGCATGCTGCCTTGTCACAGAGCTCTACGGTAACTGTAGAGTTACCCCTGCTTTACAGTTGACAGAAGAAAGGCCTCAGTTGTTTGGGTAACTCTCCTGCTAGTGCATCCACCCAGCTCCCAGCTGGCCCCTGCAGTTCGTGTCCCCGGTGCAACTCTGGTGTTGCTGGTAGGGGCTCCGTTTGTAGCAACTTCGATGGCAGGGCCGATGTATCTGTGTGCATTCCCAGCGTGAGCCATGCCTGCACCTGTACACTCCCTTGTGCCCTCATCTTTTCTACATCCCTCTGCTCAGTTCATGGGGCGACCATGGGAGCCCTTTCGTTTGGGTGGCTGTTGGTGATATCTAAGCTAACACTATTGGAGCTAATTATGTACAATTTAGCATTCCCCAAGCGCCGACAGTCCTCATTCAAACCAAGTGTGAACGTTTTTAAATTAGCTTTCACAGTTTGATTCACAAGCAGCAAATGCAAAACGGCACAGGATTAATTTTTCCTGCCGCCACCATGATGGGATAGCTGAAGGCGATCTCCGCTCATTTCCTGTAGTAGTCAGAAAGGAGCCGGGCAGTATGCTGAGGAAGTCGTGTTCTAGAAGAGACCTCAGCGCTCTGGCTACCAAGAGGTCAGAGGCACAGACTACACGCTGGCGGCATGGAGCAGGGTGTGAGGGTGAAAGAATGCAGTCTGAGGGTCTCGGGTTTGTGCGCTGCCCCTAGCACTCCCAGGCTGTGTGAGTCCAGGAGGGTTAATCATCCTTTCTGGGCCTGAGTTTGCATCCTTGTAAGATAAAAATAATCTTTCCAAATACAGGACAGACTCTGGTGAGGACAAACAGGTTGCTCTATGTGGTGTGTCCAGGCCACCTCGCAGAGTGGTGGGCTCTCTGTCAACGGGAGCTGTTGCAATTGGAGTTACCTTTGAATTTTGTTTTCTGTCTGAGGGTAGGGAGGCTTTTTTCTTAGCAATCATTTACTGAGCCCTTGTGCCAGGTGCTCTGACTGTCACTGGAAATGAATAGTAAATCAAGGCCCCTTCCATAAAGAAACTCTAGGATCAGAGCAGAAGTAGACACACAAAGAACATCTTTTTTTTTTTTCTTCTTCTTTTTATGTATTTGGTTGTTACAGGGTCTCACTCCACAGCTCAGACTCATGGTGATCCCCTTACTTTCAGCCTCCCCAGCGCTGGGATTACAGGCATGCTTCACTATGCCTGGACTCTGGCTGGCTCAGCCTGCCCTGGGGGTGGGGCTGGCACGGCATGTGGTGCAAAGATCAAACCATCGTCCCTGAGCTTGCCTATGCAGGTGCTTTAGTCCCCTGAGCTATCTCACCAGCCCACAAAGAGAGCAATGAGAACAGTATAGGTACAGAGAAGAGCAGCTTTCATACCACCTTGCAGGGGAGAAGAGAAGCAAAGGGGTGCAGGAATCAGCCAGGTGAAAGGGTTGGGAGGGGGTTGCAGGCAAGAAAACGAAGGGTCTGCTCTTTGTCACGGAAAGCTGGGGCAAACTGCATGCACAAGGATGTCAGTGCTGCCTCTCTTTCCTTACCCATCCCTGAGCATCAGGGCAGCACCTGCCTTCTACGACTGTTGTCAGGGTAAAATGTCATACACCAAAGAATAGTGCCTGGAGTTATTACCACTATGCTCAGAATAATGTCCGGTGCAAAGTTCTAGGGTGCATCCTTCTGAGTGAACATTGCCTGGTGTGGAACAGCACACAAGACATGTCATCTCTGAAGGGCTTCTTAGGGCTTTTGCCATGTAGTGCACACTTTAAATTGTCAAGAGGGCTTCTTCTTCTTCCTCTCTCTCTGTCTCTGTCTCTGTCTCTCTCTCTCTCTGTCTCTGTCTCTCTCTCTCTCTATAGGGTGCTCAGGATCTCACTACTAGGTTGGACTCACAGTGATCTAC